>CAUYRH010113277.1:0-15437 GCA_963574655.1 Perodicticus potto | reverse complement strand
AATATCCAGCATCCCTTCATGATCAGAACACTTAAGAAAATTGGTATTGAAGGGACATTTTTTTTTTTTGAGACAGAGCCTCAAGCTGTCACCCTGGATAGAGTGCTGTGGCATCACAGCTCACAGCAATCTCCAATTCCTGGGCTCAAGTGAGTCTCTTGCCTCCACCTCCCAGGTAGCTGGGTCTACAGGTGCCCGCCATAACACCTGGCCATTTTTTTTGGTTGTAGCCATCATTGTTGTTTGGCGGGTCCGGGCTGGATTCGAACCCGCCAGCTCAGGTTTACATGGCTGGCGCCTTAGCCCGTTGAGCGACAGGTGCCGAGCCTGAAGGGACATTTCTTAAACCGACAGAGGCCATCTACAGCAAAGCCACAGCCAATATCGTATTGAATGGAGTTCAATGGAAACCATTTCCACTTAGATCAGGAACCAGGCAAGGTTGTCCATTGTCTCCATTGCTCTTTAACATTGTAATGGAAGTTTTAGCCATTGCAATTAGGGAAGAAAAGGCAATCAAGGGTATCCACATAGGGTCAGAAGATATTAAACTTTCACTCTTTGCAGATGATATGATTGTATATCTGGAAAACACCAGGGATTCTACTATAAAACTTGTAGAAGTGATCAAGGAATATAGCAGTGTATTAGGCTACAAAATCAACATTCATAAATCAGTAGCCTTTATATACACCAACAACAACCAAGCCAAAAAAACAGTCAAAAACTCTATTCCTTTCACAGTAGTGCCAAAGAAGATGAAATATTTGGGAGTCTACCTAACAAGGGATGTAAAAGATCTCTATAAAGAGAACAATGAAACTCTAAAAAAAGAAATAGCTGAACATGTCAACAAATGGAAAAACATAACAAGCTCAAGGCTGGGAATAATCAACATTGTTAAAATGTCCGTACTACCCAAAGCAATATACAGTTTTAATGCAATTCCTATTAAAGCTCCATTGTCATATTTTAAATATCTCAAAAAAAAATACTTCTTTTATATGGAATCAGAAAAAACCTTGAATAGCCAAGACATTACTTAGAAATAAAAACAAAGCAGAAGGAATCACACTACCAGACCTGAGACTCTACTATAAATTGATAGTGCTCAAAACAGCATGGTACTGGCACAAAAATAGAGAGGTAGATGTTTGGAACAGAATAGAGAACCAAAAGATGAACCCAACGACTTACTGCTATTTGATCTTCAACAAGCCAATTAAAAACATTCAGTGGGGAAAAGACTACCTATTTAACAAATGGTGCTGCGTGAACTGGCTGGCGACCTGTAGAAGACTGAAATTGAACCCACACCTTTCACCACTAATGAAGATAGACTTACACTGGATTAAAGATTTAAACTTAAGACATGAAACTATAAAAATACTAGAAGAAAGTTCAGGGAGAACTCTTGAAAGAATTGGCCTGGGCGAATACTTTATGAAGAGGACTCCCCAGGCAATTGAAGCAGTATCAAAAATACCCTACTGGGACCTGACAAAACTAAAAGCTTCTGCACGGCCAAGAACACAGTAAGTATAGCAAGCAGACAGCCCTCAGAATGGGAGAAAATATTTGCAGGTTATGCCTCCAACAAAGGTTTAATAACCAGAATCCATGGAGAACTCAAACATATTAGCAAGGATGGGCAAAGGATCTGAAGAGAAACTTCCCTAAAGAAGATAGGCATACAGCTTTCAGACACATGAAAAAATGCTCACTATCCTTAATCATCAGAGAAATGCAAATCAAAACTACCTTGAGATATCATCTAACTCCAATATTAGCCCACATCACAAAATCCCAAAACTAGAGATGTTGGCTTGGATGTGGAGAAAAGGGAACACTTCTACCCTGCTGGTGGGAATGCAAACTATTACATTCCTTTTGGAAAGACGTTTGGAGAATACTCAGAGATCTAAAAATAGACCTGCCATTTGATCCTATAATTCCTTTACTTGGTATATACTCAGAAGACCAAAAATCACATTACAACAAAGGTATCTGTACCAGATTGTTTATTGCAGCCCAATTCATAATTGCTAAGTCATGGAAGAAGCCCAAGTGCCCATCGATCCACAAATGGATTAATAAATCAGTGGTGAGATCACACTTATGGTGCATCTTAGAAGGGAGAGGTGAAACCTACTAAATGCAGAACACAAATGTTTTCACACAATAAACGAGAAAATCCCATGAAGGTTATGCTGAATAGTTGGATGAAAATATTTCAGATTGTATATGAAACCCGCACACTGTACCCCATGATTGCACTAATGTACATAGCTATGATTTAATAAAAAATAAAAATTAAAAAATATATATATCATAATACTTCTTTTTATTTCCACTGCTCTACTCCTCTCTTTTTCATTGCTCATAATGTAAGTCAATATGAAATAGTAATATTTGTCACCTAAATAACTATATGGCAACATAGTGATAATTCCCAATTTGTATTTAAAGAGGTAACGACAGAAAGCCTTATCAAGTCAAAAGTGACTTTCTATGAATTTATATCATTTTTAGTTGAAATTACACTATTAAAAGATTGAGAATTGCTCACACAGGTCCATTAAACCAAGTTCCCTGGAAGGCATGTGGCTTACCATCGATGGGCAGTGTTTCCAACAGCTGCATATGCTCCCTATCTGTAAGCTCAATCCCCAAGTCCTTAAGAACATTTTCTAGATCATCAATATCAATCTTTTCTCCTTTAAAAAGATGGAATAGTCATAGGTAAAATATTAAGGAACAATCCAATTATTTCAAATTATCTAAATATATACTTGTGCTATTACAGTCTTTTCTCTAGTACAAGAAGGAAGCGGAAAGAAAATGTGAGATTTTTCTGATCAAAATGGTCAATTGAAAACAGAATTTCTTTCCTAATCTTAGTAAATGGAATGTATTCCTAATAGTGGGAATAATACCAGACAGCACAGAAGAAAATCTGTTCACGTAATTATTCAGAGATTAAAATGGTTAGTATAATAAAAGAGACAACAAAATATGACATATTTTCTTTTGTCTTATTAAAACTATGTGATTAGCTATTTGCAATGAACCTATTACCTTGATACTTTTAATGCTTTACCCTGCTTTTACTGTGTCAATCTAGTTTTGGGGTCTGTAAATACTGGTGAAATCATTTTCTTGCAAAAAAGGCATCAAAGAATATAAGAGTTGTTATCAAGAAATAGTCCTTTTGTTTTACAGATAAAATCCAGATAATGTTAGCCTGTTGATCAGGAGATGCAAATATTTTATCAAAATAATTATTGAAAATATGTGAATTTAAAAGCCACTAATAGAATATTGGGAAAATATTATTAAAAATTTTAGTACAAATAATGATTTATTACAAATTATAACAAATTCTTACCAGTAAAACTTTTTGCCTCATCTTCCAAAGTTTTCAGAGCCACTTTATTATCAACTGTAACACAAAAACATAACTCAAAGCTCATAAAATGTAAAATAGAATGGGAACAATCCTCCTTCTCCTATATCACACACCTGGTAGCAGTGCTTAGTTAAGTGTATTGGGTATTTTGTTAAGCACTTTAAATAGCCATTTAGTAAACACACTGAGTCATTCCTTCAGAATATGTTAAGAACATGAAGTAAAGAAAAAGTTATAAAAGTTGAAAATAAATGTATTTAAAAATTGTAAATTTCAATTTCTATCCCATATAATAGCAAATCTTTTATTTGATAATGAAAAGGTGGTATTTAAAAGTGGCTATTTCCTAGAGGTCGGCTTTCTTTTCCTAGAATTCGGAAGACTCTTCCAACGATCATGCACTCCTGCCCAGAACATTCCACTCCTAACTTCTTTATTACTCTCATTGTCTTATTCAAACTTACCATCTTCCCTTTAGAAAGTTCTCTTATTCTTTTCTTTCCAATTCTAAAGATACACAAAATACAAGGCTCAAAAGCCAACGATATCTAACATGCTCACCACTCACTGGCAGGTTTTGCATCAGATATTCAACTTCCTTATTGGTGAGCTTTATTCCCATGTTGTCTAGAATGGTTTCCAGGTTTCTGATGTCAACTTTTCCTAAATCAGAAAGAGACAGGCATGTGAAGATAATTTAGTAATTCAAAAAACATGATTTCCAATTTTTTTTGAGACACATGATTGATAATTTGAGAATAGCTATGGATCTTCTATCTCCACAAAGTGCACATATGCATACCTGTATTTATAAATTGCATTAAAATTTTCAAGGATGACCTAAAGCCCATCCATGGACCTTATGCATGTTCATGAAATCTACCTTTAAAATATCTGTTCCATACTGAAAAAGTTAATTCTTAAGAATCATGATACTTTTCAACATACAGAGCAAAAATTCATTGAGTCAAATATAAGAAATTGACAATAGAATTAAAATTAGGATTCTTTCTTTAAACCAATTTTGGGGAGGGAATCAAAATAACTGATTGGTGAATACAAAATTGGACACAATAATAAACATTTTTAATCAGTACATAGGATAAAAAATAATTTCTCAATACTACTAAATATAGTGACAATGATAGCTAATATTTATTTATTTAAGAAAAAAATTGCATGCTGTCACCCAAGCTAGAGTGCTGTGGCATCAGTCTTGCTCTCAGTAACCTCAAACTCCTGGGATCAAGTGATCCTCCTGCCTCAGCCTCCGGAGTAGCTAGGACTACAAGCACCTGCCATAATGCTTGGTTCATTTTTTTTCTATCTTTAGTAGACACAGGGTTCATTCTTTCTCTGGCTGGTCTTGAACTCCTGAGCTCCAGGGATCCTATTGCCTCAGTCTCCCAGAGTACTAGAATTATAGATATAAGACACAGTGCCTAGACAATAACTAATATGTGTTGAATTTTTTTGGACCATACATCATTCCATACATTTTATTTCTATTTTGTCATTTAATCTCAGAGTTATCAGATAATAGATAATGTAAATATTAATTTACATTCCCACGAACAGTGTGCAAGGGATCTCTTTTCTCCATATAATTGCCAATATATCTTTGCTCATCTTTTCCTTGACCATTTTTTTGCAAGTTATTATATCTTTCCCCTGAAGTTTAAAAACTCTAAGAGAATATGGAATACATTTCTAAACAACATTTGATTATCTGGTTAAATAAAGGCAAATTTGTTTTAAAAAGTCGCATGGAATCTATATACAGTATTTAAAGGGTTGCAGGATTCACAATGAAATTATTAGAGAATGACATAAGGCCAAATGAAGACCTTATATTCATGTCTTCTTCTTACATCTCACTCACATTTAAGATACTTCACACTACTCAGCACTAAATTTTTTCAATATTTTATAATTAAAAATTTCAAACATTGAGAAAAGTCAAAAGAAGAGTACAATGAACCTTCACCACTTACATGAAATTATAGTTAACGTTTTGCCCTAGTTAGTGTATACTCATATACTGATACTAATATATATACTCATACATATATACTGATACTACTAATATATGTATGAGTATAAACAGAAATATAGTTTTTCCCCTGAGTCATTTGAAAGTAAGTTGTGACATCATAATGCATTATCCGTAAATATTGCAGCATCCGATGCATCTTCTAAGAAAAAAGATACTCTCCTATGTAACACTATTGTACATAGACAGCATAGTTATTTATACCTGAGAGAAATAACAATAATCCTTTAGTAGTATTTCACATCTAGTTCGTATTTAAATTTCCTTAAGTATCTTCAAAATGTCTATTGTAGTTGTTTCTGTCAAAGGTGCACAAATTGCATTTGGTTATTCTCTTTAAACTATTTAAAGCTGGAAGTCTCCCTACTTTTTAGACCTGCTCCGTTTCCGACCTGGGCCGGTTCACCCTTCCTTAGGGCAACCTGGTGGCCCCCTGCTCCTGGGGAGTCACCATATTGATGCCGAACTTAGTGTGGACACGTGATTGGCATAGCACACTGCAGCCCAGAACCCCTGGACTCAAGCGATACTCCTGTCTCAGCCTCCCGAGTAGCTGGGATTACAGGCACGCGCCACCGCGCCCAGCAAAGCTGGAAGTCTCCCTACTTTTTAAAAAGACTCTTGCTAGTTTTCCTTTACACTGCCTCACATTCTGGAATCATCTGGCTTTTTTCTTTCTGGTATTATTTAACTTGTTCTTTTATTCTACATATTTTAAATAAACTAGAATCATTATGGGGCTGTGAATTTCTTTTTTGGTGTCTTTATAGACAATAGCATGCATTTCTTGTTGCAGTTTGTCTGGGGCCGGGTTTGAATCTGCCACCCTCGGTATGTGGGGCCGGCGCCCAACTCACCGAGCCACAGGTACTGCCCACGCATTTCTTTCTGTCTCTCTCTCATCCTTCCTTTCTTCCATCCTTGTTTTTGATGCTTGAATTATCCCAAATGTGACCAGTGTGAGTATATCTAAGCCAACTCCTGTTTCCTTTTGACATGCACACTTCAATATTGGAATATTACCTTGCCTTCTGAAATAAGATATCCCATACTCACTTTGTACTTTCCTTACCTCACACCCAGAAGCAGCCCTTTTAAAAGGAGCTCTGAGGCCACTTTTAGTGAGGAAGTTATTTAGAAGCTACAATTTGAGGACTTCTTGTGCTCATTTGAAACTAAGCTGCCATTGTTTTAAGGTCCTTTCAAACCCTTTCTAGGAAAGTATAGAAGATTCACATCTAAAATAAATAGGTAAACATACAAACTATCATGAATTCTTAGGGATAGCTGTGTTCCAAATGTCACTATTATGGAGTTTTCCTAATGTCCTTGATTTTTATATTTGTATCTCTTTTCTCCATAACTGAAATATCTTGGTTCCTAACATAAAAACATATTATTTTATTGATCAAATTTTTAACATTTATTTTTTATTCTATAATTACATGTAATCATCACAATGTTAAATTCTAATATTAATAATTACAAAACTATTGAATAAAATTTAAAATTCCTTTGAAGTTCTTTTTGTACTTTCATATATTTCTATAAGTTTAATCATAGTATTACATTCAAAAGTCACTTGAACAGGGCGGCACTTATAGCTCAGTGGGTAGGGTGCCAGCCACATACACCAGCGGTGGCAGGTTTGAACCTAGCCCGGGCCAGCTAAATAACAATGACAACTGCAACAAAAAAAATTAGCCAGGCATTGTAGCAGGCACCTGTAGTTCCAGCTACTTGGGAGGTTGAGGCAAGAGAATCACTTAAGCCCAAGAGTTTGAGGTTTATGTGAGCTATGATGCCACCGCATTCTACTGAGGGCAACATAATAAAACTCTGTCTCAAAAAAAAAAATCACTTGACCAATCATTTTTTTCTATTAATGATCTGATAGATAATTTGTTTTCAATTTAGAATTTGTTTTCTTTATATATATTTAATTTTAAAATGTTTAAACACTTTCATGGTTCAAAAGGTAACACTAAGAAATATACTCAGAGAAGTTTTGCCTCCATTGCGTTCACCCTATTTCCTAGATTTCTATGAATAAACTATTCTAAAAAATTCATTTATAATTGAGGCTTCAGTTAGATTTTACAAAAGTAAGGAAATATATACTTATCTCCTACATAAATATATATATTCTTATTTCTCCTTCCTTACATAAAATTTAGCATTCTATATTGATGATTTTACATTTGCTCCTGTCACTTAATATATCCTGGAGATTATGCACATCAATACAAATAACCAACAACCACCCAATTTTGTATTGAGCTTTCTTCCAGCTTTAAGAAATCCTTCAATGCAGGTCATAGACAGAATGATGTAATGATCCACTAAGATAGCACAAACAGACAAACTTTTAATGATTTGTCCTAAAAGTTTGCCCACTCTACTCTCAAGTTAGAAAATATTTTTAGATTAAATTATAAGAATTGTAGCAAATCTATGAACTTGTTGACACTTTATCAATATGAAATGTACTCACCTCATTCCTTTCCAATTTTCCTACCTAATTTCTCCTTCTTTCTTCTGCTACAAAATCATTGTAATTTTTTGCTCTTAATGTCTCTCGACTTAACCCGTAGGTTTCCCACTTAAATACAAGGCAAATGTAGATAATTCTTAGGCTTTGTAATCCCTGTGCTCTGTGTAGATTCCCACAGATTCTATTTACCACTTCCAGCACTCCCAGCTTTGGTGTGGGTTTGTCTCAATAGTTAGCATCTGGGGGCAGCACCTGTGGCTCAGTGGGTATACTGAGGGTGGTGGGTTCAAACCTGGCCCCGGCCAAACTGTAACAAAAAAATAGCTGGGCTAGTTGTGGCAGGCACCTGTAGTCCCAGCTACTCCAGAGGCTGAGGTAAGTGAATCGCCTAAGCCTAGGAGTTGGAAGTTGCTGTGAGCTGTGACGTCACAGCACTCTACCAAGGGCGATAGAGTGGTTTTTTTTAACTAAAAAAAAATTAGTATCTGTAGGCTTTATTTGAAAGACCTCCCTTTTGTTATTCAAGACAACTTTGCCCACATATACTGTACAGAAGGCAAAGAAAGTGAGCCTAGAGCAGCCAATGACCAATGGGTGGTAATGTAAGAAGGTCTAGCAGCCTTGCTTCAGTTAGGATAACTCTGAAGTGTAGTTTACAGAGATCTTCAGTAGTATCAGTCAGAAGATACCAGAACTTTGAAACTGAACTTTTATTTGGTTTCTTCCCTTTTCTGTTATGCTTTTCCCATCCCCTCACAAGTTCCTTTGGAGTATTATTATAATAATTCATTTGCACATGAATTCTAGTCTCAGGGTCTGCTTCTGAGAACTGGCTCAGTCCTGGACTGCTGGCTCAGGAAGCAGACTTGGGTTGTGTATGCCTTGGGTTGTGTACAAATAATAACAAAGATTCCATTGATGGTAAGTGAAGTAGTGATAACCCCTGACTTGCTATATCATTAAAATCGCTGAGATGTTCACCTGTGGTGAATTATTTATAAAGGGATACAGGAGGAAAGAAATGCACTGACTCGGGCAATATTCTCTAATGTTTGAGAGATGTGAGAAAACTGTAATTTGAACTGCAGAATTGGTGACTGTTGCTTAGCAACTGGAGGCAAGGCCATAAGTCAGAAGTCTGCCATGGCAGCATTTAAAGAGGCTCTCATCTCCTATTTGCTGAAAACCAAGATTAAGATTAGAATGTAAGAACAGAAGAACTTCAGAGAAAGCTGAATTTTCAGTCACCGCAAGTCTTCTACACCAAAGTCATGGCTCCGATAGGGAATGGGATCCTGAGACCTGAGGTGGGAATGTTTGGATGGGTACACTTGTCTCCTTAGTAAAGGCAGCTTTCCATAGGCCTTCTTTTTTTTTTTTTTTTTTAATTATTTTTTATTGAGTCATAACTGTGTACAATGATTCAAGCTTGGAGTACAGTGTGCGGGCTTCCCATACAATCGGAGATAAGCAGGGTCGGGCCTGGTTAGTACTTGGATGGGAGTCCATAGGCCTTCTTGAGGAACACAGTTATCTGGTGATTCCTGAAGTCTTATATTTAAGACTCATTCCAGCATACCTAATTTCTCTAAACTCTTTGTTTCTCCTCAGCATGCTGCCAAGGCAGTGCTGGAATTTCCACTTAATTTAACATGGATCATTGTTCTCCAAGCTCCTAGGAGCTACCATAGCAGTATATCTGACCACCTAAGGTACTTGACAGAACATTTAAATCTGAGTTACAGGAATACGCTCCCACATCAACAAACTCTTCCATTCCACTTCGCTCTGGTTCAGCATCCTTGACGTCCCCCTGTAGACATGATCTCATAGTTCTTGCCAATACATATTAACTAAATATTGTAGCTCTTTCTATGAATAATCTTTTTCCTCCCTTAGCAGGGGCAGCATATTACTAGCTGGTTGATGCTGAGACTTGAATCTAGTTAGTAGGTCTAATAGCCAGGAAGGGAAATGAAGAAAGGAAAGTACTGCCTTTCAAGGCATTTGCCTTGAATTGAGGTTTCTGTATAGTTCTGGGGAAAGGAACTCTGTCTATCCTCTAGTAAACCTGAGTGGCCATTCATGAGCCTAGAATTTCGGGGCAGTTGGGGGTCCAATTATGTGAATTTTTAACAAAGCTTTACTTTACCTTTATTGTACTAACCAAGATAAAACATTTATGAGCATTACTGTAGAGATTAGGGTCTTTCTACCAATACAACACTAAAATTTTATTAATAAGAGTCCAGTTTTATTACAAAGTCCAACTCTAGTTAAATATTTAAATGAGTAAAGTAACAGAATTAACATGGTAATTATGGTTAATGGTAAAATATAATTACTGTGCCAATAAAATTCTTAGGTTTATGGTACCTTTGGACTCACCCGTAATGTCTTTCACGCCTTTCATAACATCACGCAAACCAACATTCCCATTTTCTATAAGTAAACATCCAATAAAGACATATAATCAATGACATGAACTCAGAAAGCCAATGTAAAGTATTCATATAGTTTTTAAAAGTCCATCTAAGTTTGACTTACATCACTTTTTAAATTGACATCTGTTTAACTTTTTGGATTTCAAGAATTTATGCTATATTAACAAGAAGATCTGTTGGAAAGAAAATGTACTCAGCTCATGCTTCTGGAAGACCTTCTCCCTTACAATTGAAGTTGACATTTCCCTTGATGTTTATCAGATATTCTGGTACTACTAAAGAGCTCAGAATGAGGCTCTAATCTAGCTTAGAGCATTCAATGAAGACATCGTGTATATAGGTTATTATCTAAGATGAGGGAAAGAATTAGTAGAGTTAATTGAAAGAATAAGGAGAAAAAGAGTTTTCAACATATAGGATGTGAGTTAAGACAGTGATTTTTCAGAATGGGTTTCCTGACCAGCTGTATTAGCATCACTTGGGAACTTGTTAGAAATGCAAATTCCAGGGCCCCATCTCAAACTTATTGAATTAGAAATTCTAGAAATGGTTTCTAATGTGTGATTTAACACGGGCTCTGTGTGAGCCTGATGTACACTCAAGCTTTAGAACAACTAGCTTAAGAAAAACCAGAGTATAAGAACAATAGCCTTTGTATGAGCAATTTAGCATGACTGGATGATAAAATGCAAGGTGAGGGGAAGAATGATCAGACCACACAGGAAGTTTGAGATGGAGAGTCTTATAAATTGTTATAACGATATTAGTGTTCATCTTTTGGATTGTGGAAATAAATAGATTTCTAAGGAGTAAGTGATTTGATCAGAATTTAATTTGATGGACCATTTTGCCAGCTAAATAAAAGAATAAATTTGGGCAAGAGACAAATTAGAATGTAACCTTCATTCTAGAGAGGAAAAGGATCTGGACTCAAGCAGTAAAATCACATGTTAAGTAGCATTGATGAATTTAGAAATCTTTAGGATTCAAAAATTACCAAGTGTTATAATGAGGAATAAAGGACAAAAAAGAAAAGGCTTAAGGAAAAGAAATATAAACTAGGTTATAAGAATAGATAACTGGGTTGATGATACTGCAATACAAAATATGGAAGTAGAATTTAATTTATTGAGGAAGAAAATTTGGGGGGTGGACCTTAAAATTTTTTAAAAGTTCCGAAGGTAAATCTAAATACAGATGTTTAAAGTGAAAGGTAGACCTAAAGATTAAGATTTGGGAACCTTCATTTTATAAAAGCAATTGATAACAATGAAAGTGGATGAAATCTTTCATGGAATGTATAAAAATGCAATGAATATTGAGCTGAGGAAGGGACTGAGAATCTAAGCTTTTAAGAATCTATTGAAAAAAGAGAATCTATTGAATCAAAGAAGAAAAAGTCATATGGGAATGTGGTCCATAGAGGACCATATAGAAGTGAGAGAGAAGAAAGAGGTGAAAGTTTCAAGAAGGAAGAATCTGGCTTCATTCTGTGCTGGGCTGCATAGCAGAAAGGTTGCTCCAGGCTGTGGCTCTACACCCCAGGACCAGAAGCAGGCTTTGAGACAGCGCAGCAAATTGAGAGAATGCACTCGAGGGAAGGAAGAGAGAGATACTGCTGAGTACAAGATAAGGATCCCCATGGTGGGCGACTAGTGGAGCTCACAGTTGACACCCCCTGAGGCTTTCTGGTTTCCATTTGTGGAATTCCTACTCTTCACTGAGTGAAGTCTTGGTGGGACTGTAAATCAAAATTCTCTGTCCTGGAGTAACAGCTTCTTTGCAACCAGGCACAGTAAGGTTGGGGAGAGAAGACTCCAGGCATCTCTGGCTTGTGCGCTCTGCCCAGAAACATCCCTTTGGGGATGCAAGGAGATAGCGAGAGACTTCTAGACCCCAGGAGGAAGACAAAAGCAGCAGAGAACTGGCAAGTGGTTGCGATGAGTCTGAGACTGCTGCAGCTTTAACTATAACAGTAGTGAGATTGCAGACAGGAAAGGCCTTCCCTGTGGGTGGTTGTTGTTGTTTTTTTTTTTGGACTTGGGCACTCGGTTGAATTACCTTGAGAGAACTTGAGTGAGAGTGTAGGTGACTTTAAGTGTTGTCCAGGATTGGGACTGAGCCACTTGGGCCTGAACGGAGCTAACATTGTTTGGCTGTGGGCTGTGTGCACAGCTATTGTGGGAGAACTGCCCTGCAGGTTCCAACCTCAGGCTCACAGAGCTAGACTAGTGCTGGAAGACCTTGGGCAAGCGATCTAGTGACCAAGAGCAGTGCCAAAGGCTGGGACTGAGACACGGAAGAAGACCAGAGCTTTCAGTGTTTGGCAATATGAGGGCTGCTTTGCAGCCTCAGCCCTCAGGGGCATACAGTGAGGCCAGTTTTGGTGCACTAGATAAGCAGGCAGCCCCTTAAGGAGAGATCCCAGCAATAAGTCCTTTCCTGGGAAGCTTCTGTTTAGCCAAGGTTAATGACTTAAAGTGTCTTTTAAGTTGGCTGAAGAGAGATTCAGGCTCTCAACCCTGTGGGGTTTGAGGGCAAAAATGTCAGCAGAGGCCTCCACTCTCCATCTCATATAGCTGTATCAACATTGTTATTAGAATCTCATACCCCAGATGATCAACTGCTGCCCAGACAATATTCAGCAAGATATATATACTGCTTTGTTTTGGTTTTGATTTTTTTTCAACATTTTCCCCTAGATTTTTCTTTTTCTTTTCTTTCTTTCTTTCTTTTTCTAGTTTAAATATAATTTTCCATTATTGCCTTCTTTAATAAGAAGAACTTCATTTTTGCTATTGTTTATGCCCCTGATATTTGGTTTTTTTCCCCAATTTTATCCTGTAAGGTTTTCTGTTTGTTTATTTTGGTTTGATTTAGTGTATTTTTGTCTTTCCTCCCTTTTTGGTGGAGGAGGAGTACTGTGTCTGCTCAGGCTGGAAAAAAGCTGCTGCTCTCCAGGGAACCACCCAACCCAGCACCCCCAGAGGTTGAGGGTTTCTAAGGTCTGGGTAAAAGTACTCTACTGTGCAACTTTATTACTCCTGTATCCCTTTTTCTGTACCTCTCTTCTTTTTGTCAATATTACCTTTTACTCACCCCCTCTCCTTTCTCTTTTTTCCCTTCTTGCTCTTCAATCTTTTCATCCTTTTAGTCCTGTACCATAAGGACTCATTGAAGCCTTAGGCCAGAGGCACAATAACTTAAAGAGCAAGAGGAAGTGAAAGGAAAATTAGGACAAGGAGACAAATAAAAGAAAAGACTCATGAGGAAGAATCAGCAGAAAAATCCTGGCAATATGAAAATCCAATCCAGAGCAACCCTCCCACAAGGGACCATGAGGTGGCTACTGTAGAGAATTCCACCTATAAAGAAATGTTAGAAATGACAGAAGGGGAATTTAAAATACAGATGATGAAGACAATGAAGGAAATTGCTGAGAAAGTGGAAAATAACCAAAAAGAAGTCCAAAAACAGAATCAAATAAGAGATGAATGATATGAAGAATATAGAAAGGATATAGCAGAGCTGAAGGAACTGAAGCAGTCAATTAGGGAACTTAAAGCTGCAGTAGAAAGTATCAACAACAAATTAGACATGCAGAAAAGAATCTCAGAGGTAGAGGACAAAGCTCTTGAGATAACTCAGATAGTTTAAGAGGCAGAAAAAAAGAGCAAAAGCAGAACATTCACTGAAGAATTATGGGACTTTATGAAACATACAAGAGTTATATAGGTATCCCAGAAGGGGAAGAAGAATGCCCCAGAGGAATGGAAGCCATACTAGAGAATATTATAAATGAAAATTTCCCAAATATTGCCAAAGATTCTGACACATGCCTTTCAGAGGGATATCAGACCCCAGGTCACCTCAACTCAAATAGAGCTTCTCCAAGACACATTGTGATGAACCTGTCCAAAGTCAAGACAAAAGAAAAACTTTTTCAAGCTGCCGTGAGTAAGCATCAAATGACCTACAGGGGCAAATCCATCAGGGTAACTATAGACTTCTCTAACAAAACTTTTCAAGCAAGAAGACAATGGCCATCTATCTTTAATCTACTTAAACAAAATAATTTCCAGTCCAGAATTCTATATCCTGCTAAGCTAAGCTTTAAAATTGATGGAGAAATGAAATCTTTTACTTACATGCAAACATTGAGGAAATTTGCCACAACAAGACCAGCTCTACAGGTAGTACTTCAACCTGTTCTACACACTGACCATCACAATGGATCAACAGCAAAGTAAGCATCCCAGAAATTAAAGGTCAGAACCTAGCTTCCACAATGATGCAAAAGATAAGACTAAGCAATGGACTTTCACAAAGTAAGATGAATATAATGCTACCACACTTACCAATTATCTCAATAAACGTTAATGACTTGAATTCCCCACTGAAGAGGCATAGATTGGCTGACTGGACTAAAAAACACAAGCCTTTTATTTGCTGTCTACAGGAAACACAAGTAGCCTCAAAAGACAAATTAAAACTCTGAGTTAAGAGTTGGATGACACTTTTTTAGGCAAATGGAATTCAGAGGAAAAGAGGAGTTGCAATCTTATTTTCAGATCCATGTGAATTTAAAGCAACTAAAATTTAAATTAATCTAAACATACAACAGGAAGAAAATTAAGTCAAATAGTAAAACCATATGATAAAGTATTATGCATCATTAAAAATAATTTATCAGTTCCATCCATGTACAAAGTTTCTCAAGAATGGAAGAAAAAGTATCCAATGTACTCAGCCCTACTATGAAGCTAATTTATAGCTTTCATATGAAGGCTATAACCAAATTATAGCACAAGTATATGGGAGAAAGGGTAAGGGAGGGGAAGGAAGGGGGGAGGTTGGGTAGAAAGAGGGTAATTGGTGGGGCCACACCTACAGTGCATCTTAGAAGGGTACAGGCAAAACTTACTAAATGCAGAATACAAATGTCTTCATACAGTAACTAAGAAAATGTCCTGAAGGCTATATTAGTCAGTTTGATGAAAATATTTCAGATTGTATATGAAACCAGCACATTGTACC
>CAUYRH010113275.1:0-22934 GCA_963574655.1 Perodicticus potto | reverse complement strand
TTTTTTTTTTTTGGTTGCAGCCGTCGTTGTTTGGCGAGCCCGGGCTGGATTCGAACCCGCCAGCTCAGGTGTACGTGGCTGGCGCCTTAGCCCGTTGAGCCACAGGCACCGAGCCATCTCTTAGTATTTTTATACTGTTTTTTTTTTTTTTGAGACAGAATCTCCCTCTGTAGAGTGCCGCGGAGTCACAGCTCACAGCTGGGACTACAGGCGCCTGCCACAACGCCCAGGTATTTTTTTTTTGTTGTAGTTGTTGTTGTTGTTTGGCAGGCCTGGGTTGGGTTTGAACCTGCCAGTTCTGGTGTATGTTGCTGGCGCCCTAGCCACTGAGCTATAGGCATCGAGCCTTTTATACTGGTTTTTGAGATTCGTTCTCAGTTTTATCCTGTAGACTTTCTTTTCTTTCATTCTTTATTTTTTTTTAGAGACAGAGTCTCACTTTGTCACCCTCGGTAGAGTACTGTGGCTTCTTAGCTCACAGCAACCTCCAGCTCTTGGGCTTAGGTGATTCTTTTACCTCAGCCTCCCAAGTAGCTGGGACTACAGGCGCCCGCCACAACGCCTGGCTATCTTTTTGTTGCAGTTTGGCTGGGGCTGGGCTCGAACGTGCCACTCTGGGTACATGGGGCCGGTGCCCCACTCACTGAGCTACAGGCACCGCCCTATCCTGTAGAGTTTCTTTTGAGACAGCCTCAAGCTGTCACCCTGGATAGAGTGCTGTGGCATCACAGCTCCCAGCAACCTCCAACACCTGTACTCAAGCGTGTCTCCTGCCTCCGCCTCCCAAATAACTGGGACTACAGGCGCCTGCCACAACGCCCGGCCATTTTTTGGTTGTAGCTGTCATTATTGTTTGGCGGGCCCGGCCTGGATTCGAACCCGCCAGCTCAGGTGTACGTGGCTGGTGCCTTAGCCCGTTGAGCCACAGGCGCCGAGCCTCCTATAGAGTTTCAATTAAAATATTTATTTTTTGGCCGGGCGTTGTAGCTCATGCCTATAATCCCAGCGTTTGGGAGGCCGAGGTAGGTGGATTGCCTGAGCTTAGGAGTTGGAGACCAGCCTGAGCAAGAGTCAGTCCCCATCTCTAAAAAAATAATTGAGCGTTGTGGCAGGCGCTTGTAGTTCCATCTACTCGGGAAGCTGAAGCAAAATAATTGCTTAAGTCTCAAAGTTTGAGGTTAGTGTGAGCTGTGATGCCACAGTACTCCACTGACAGCAAAAAGTGAGACTGTGTCTCAAAAAAAAAAAATTACTTTTTAACACTTTGTTTTAAATTGCCATTAATTTTCTTTTGTTCTCTGAAGCTTTGCCACCTATCCCTTCTCCACACATTGCCCAATGTCCCTTTATATGGGTAGTTTGGGGAAGAATTCACTATGAGTTGACAACCACTGGTCTGGAGGCTGAGACAGATTCAGTGTATGTCAACAGTTTCAGTCTGATGTCTGATTTCTGCACCATGTGTATATAGTAGGCATTTGGGAGATGTCTTTTGGCTAGCTGATGCATGAATGGATGGATACAACCCCTTTGTTGGTTATGTTGCGTTGGTGGATGAATTTGTGGGTCTATGGGTAAACAAAAGAATTACAAGAGCCAAACAGATTCTTCAAACTCCACTGTGGTGAAACAGTATTTGCTGGTAGAATTGGAATACTCTACCCCTTCCTTGCTGACTCTACACTGGGTTTTTTAAAAAAAACCTTTATTGAGATTTAATTTGTATAACACAAAATTTAACCTTTTGTAATGTACAGTTTGATGGGTTTTAGTGTATTCAGAAAGTTCTGCAAACATTACCATTATCTTTTTTTTTATTTTGAGACAGTCTCACTATGTTGCCCTTGGTAGAGTGCCGTGACATCACATCTCACAGCAGCCTCAATGTCTTGGGCTTAAGAGATTCTCTTGCCTCAGCCTCCCACGTAGTTGGGACTACAGGCGCCCACCACAACACCTGGCATTTTTTTTTTTTTTTTTAATTGTAGTTGTTGTTTAGTAGGCTACGGCTGGGCTGGACCCTATCAGCCTGTGTATGTGGCTGGTGATGCAACCAGCCCGTTTATGTGACTGGTGAGCTATGGGCACTGAGCCAAACATTACCATTATCTTTAATTCCAGAACATTTTCTTCACTCCGTGAAGAAATGCTGTACCTGTGAAGAGTAATACTCCATTTGGGCAGCCCCTGCAGCTCAGTGAGTAGGGCGCCAGCCCCATATACCGAGGGTGGCATGTTCAAACCTGGCCTCGGCCAAACTGCAACAAAAAAATACCCGGGTGTTGTGGCAGGCATGTGTAGTACCAGATACTCAGGAGACTGAGGTAAGACAGTCGCCTAAGCCCAAGAGTTAGAGGTTGCTGTGAGTTGTGATGCTACGGCACTGTACTGAGGATGACAAAGTGAAACTCTGTCTCTTAAAAAAATAAGGAGTAATACCCCATTATCTCCTCCTCCAACTTACAGGAACCACTATTCTACTTTATGTCTTAATGGATTTATCTGTTCTGGGCATTTTATATTTCTAAGTGAAATCATAGAATATATGTCCTTTTATGTCTACCATTCACTTAGCTTAATATCTTCAAAGTTCATCTCTATTGTAACATGTATCAGTATTTCCATTTTTTTGCCAAATAATATTCCAGTTTGTGGATCTATCAAATTTTAAAAAGCCATTCCTGTGTTGATGGACATTTGAGTCATTTCTACTTTTTGGCTATTGTGGATAGTGATGCTGTATTTGTTTCTAGGTTTTTGTGTGGACATAAGTTTTCAGTTTGAAACTTTTGATTTATAATGGGCAGCATAGTGTATTATTTTAAGCTTTCTTTGGCTCCCTCAGTTAACTACTATTATCTGTTTCCTCCTTCCCTCTCTTCTCTTTTCTTCCTGTTTCTCTTTTATTTGTAGGGCTTTCCTTAAAAGACTGGTGATCCTTGATACGTTGTTTATATTTAAGAATTAGAGATTAAGACTTGGCCCCTGTAGCTCAGCAGCTAGGGCGTCAGCTGCATATACTGGGGCTGGCAGGTTCGAACCCAGCCCAGGCCTGCCAAACAACAATAAGAACAACTACAACCAAAAAAATAGCTGGGTATTGTGTTGGGCTCCTATAGTCTCAGCTACTTGGGAGGCTGAGGCAAGAGAATCACTTCAGCCCAAGAGTTTGAGGTGAGCTGTGAGCTGTCAGGAGACTGAGGCAAGAGAATCACAGCACTCTAAGGGCAGCAAAGTGAGACTCTGTCCACACACAAAAAAGGGTTTTGTGTGCATAAGCTAAGCTTATAAAATGTGGAGTTTTCATTTTTAAGGTAATTTAGCAGTCAGAGATTTTGAACATTAATTAGTACAGGTTGTTCATACCAAATCTGAAGATCTGAAATTCAAAAATTTTTGAATGCTGACTTGATGCTCCAAGGAAATATTCTTGGGAGCATTTGGAGTTTGGATTTTTGTGATCTCCGATGCTCAACCTTTAGCGATGAGGCAGTTACTCCAAAATTTGTTAAAAAAAAAAAAAAATGAGTTTCCAAGCATATCAAATAAGGGATAGTCAACCTCAGGAAGTGGAAGTCTCTCCTTTGGGGCCAGCTGGTTTCTGTAGAAACTTTTCCATGCCTAGTGAGTATACATGATTGGTTGCCTATATAGCGTTGGAGGTAAAGGGCTGGTTTTAGCCATTTTTTATAAATACCTTTACTTCCTTCCCTTGTATATCTCTTCCACATCGTTTATCTGTTACTGCATATCCCTACCCTTTTCTGTTTACTTTCTTCAGATTTGTAACACTTTGAGCTGTCTTCTGTGGACATGGGGATAGGGTAGTTGCTTGAAAAGAACTACTAGGCTCTGATTATGCCATATTCATAATGTCAGGCAAGCAACCTATTTTTATTCAGCCTCAAACTCCATTCAGCACTGTAACTTTTACTCCAGTTCAGATTCCACTTGGCTTACTCTCAATTAGTCTCATTTTTTTCCCTTAATACCTACTTTTATAGACTGTTTTTTTTTTTTTTCCCAGTTCGGCCAGGGCCGGGTTCGAACCCACCACCCTCCGTATATGGGGCCGGCGCCCTACTCACTGAGCCACAGGCGCTGCCCTTCTGTAGACTCTTGATGATATAGCTGTCTTTGTTCTACTAAATGAATTGTTTGTCTATTTTTGTTTTGTCTTCTCAGAACTTTGTTGAAATCTCCTTTGCTGCTACTTCATCCATTTGACCTGTGGCTGTCTTTTTTTTTTTTTTTTGAGACAGAGTTTGACTTTGTGCCCTCAGTTGAATGCTGTAGTGTCACAGCTCACAGCAACCTCAAACTCTTGGGCCCAAGTGATTCTCTTGCCTCAGTCTCCTGAGTAGCTGGGACTACAGGCACCTGCCACAATACATGGCTACTTTTAGAGGCGAGGTCTCACTCTGGTCTCGCTCTGGCCCAAGCTGGTCTCAAACCCATTAGCTCAGGCAGTGCACGTCTCAGTTTCCCAAATGCTAGAATTATAGGCATGAGCCACCACGCCCCAGTGGCTTTCTGTCTTTTCGTTTTCTTAAACATTTTAGTGGTTTCTCTGGAGGGAGGTGTGAAAAATATATGCATTCTTTTAGCTTAACAGTTCATTTTCCATGAATAACTTGTGGGTTTTTTTAACTTCTGACGTTTACTAATTAGAAATAATGTAAGAAAGCATTTAATTTTCAATATAATAATGTTACCCTTTAGACACCCTGACTTATTAGCATTGGAATATTTTTGATTATTTTACAGAATTTTTTTATATAATTAAATCTTCCGTATATCTGCCTTTTTTTTTTTTTTTTTGGTAGAGACAAAGTCTCACTTTTTTTTTTTTGGCCGGAGTTGGGTTTGTACCCATCACCTCTGGAATACGGGGCTGGCGCGCTACTCCTTTGAGCCACAGGCACTGCCCGTATCTGCCATTTCTTGTCCCAAGTTATTTTTGCATATATATCAAGCATTTTCTTGTGTCTTAAAAACTCTTGTAATCTCAGCACTTTGGGAAGCCTAGGTGGGACAATTGCTTGAGGCCAGTAGTTGGAGACTAGCCTGGAAACATCTTGAGGTCCCAAGACCTAGTCTTTACAAAATATTAAAAAATTGCCAGGTGTGGTGGTTCATGCCTGTAATCCTAGCACTCTGGGAGGCTGAAGAGGGTGGATTGCTTGAGTTCAGGATTTCTAAACCAGCCTGAGCTAGAGGAGACACTGTCTCCAAAAAAAAAAAAAAAAAAAAAAAATAGCCAGGCGTTGTGGCAAATCCTTATAGTCCCAGCTACTTGGGAGGCAGAGAGATGATTGCTTGAGTCCAGGAGTCTGAGGTTACTGTGATGTATGATGATGTAGAGTGTACAGCACTCTACAGAGGGTGACAAAGTGAGACTCTGTCTCAAAAAAACAAAAAAACAGGCTCGGCGCCAGCCACGTACACCTGAGCTGGCGGGTCTGAATCCATCCCGGGCCGCCAAACAACAATGATGGCTGCAACCAAAAAATGGCCAGGCGTTGTGGCAGGTGTCAGTAGTCCCAGCTACTTGGGAGGCGGAGGCAGGAGACTCGCTTGAGCCCAGGAAGTGGAGGTTGCTGTGAGCTGTGATGCCGTAGCACTCTATCCAGGGTGATAGCTTGAGGCTCTGTCTCAAAAGCAACAAACAAAAATACCAACCAAAATATTAAAAAATTAACTCGGTGTGGTGATATGAGCCTTGGAAGGTTGAGGCAGAAGGATTATCTGAGCCCAACCCGGGTGTTGGAGGTTACAGTGAACTAGGATCAGGCTGTTGTACTTCAGTTTAGGCTACAGAGGAAGACCCTGTCTGCCAAAAAAATCCAAATCCTTTATAAATGTATATGTATAGGTTTGTATATAATACTGTATTTGTTTTTTTTCTTTTTTTTTGAGACAGAGCCTTAAGCTGTCACCCTGGATAGAGTGCTGTTGCATCACAGCTCACAGCAATCTCCAATTCCTGGGCTCAAGCAAGTCTCTTGCCTCTGCCTCCCAAGTAGCTGGGACTATAGGTACCTGCTGAGCTGCAGGCGCCAAGCCAATACTGTATATTTTGGGGTAGGATACATAATGCTGTAAAACTTCTAATTTATTGGCTCAGCGCCTGTGGTTCAAGCTGCTAAGGCGCCAGCCGCGTACACCTGAGCTGGCGGGTTCGAATCCAGCCAGGGCCTGCCAAACAACAATGACAGCTGCAACCAAAAAATGGCCGGGTGTTGTGGCGGGCGCTTGTAGTCCCAGCTATTTGGGAGGTGGAGACAGGAGACTGGTTTGAGCCCAGGAATTGGAGTTTGCTATGAGCTATGATGCCAGGGCACTCCCAGGGTGACAGCTTGAGGCTCTGTCTCAAAAAAAAAAAAACAAACCAAAAATAAACAAACACAAAAAACCTTCTAATTTATTGGACAATGTGGAATTTTCTGCAAATGAACAAGGAATTTATAATTTTTCTTACAATGATTTGTTACACATTTCTTTTATGTAAGTTAATGGGAATTGAGAGAATTTTAACAAATTGAGTTACAAAACCATTGTGTTTTTTTCCCTTTAAAAATTTTTCTTTTGATAACATTGGTACTTAGTGATTTTTCTTTACTTTCTTTTTTTTTTTTGAGTAGAGACAAAGTCTCACTTTATTGCCTCTTGGTAGAGTGCTGTGGCATCACCCAGCTCACAGCAACCAACAACTCTTGGACTTAGGTGATTCTCTTGCCTCAGCCTCCCGAGTAGCTGGGACTACAGGCGCCCACCACAATCCCCGGCTAGATTTTTTGCAGTTTGGCTGGGGCTCGGTTTGAACACCCCCACCCTCAGTATATGGGACCAGCATTCTGCTCACTGAGCCACAGGCGCCACCCAGTGATTTTTGTTTTTTTACTTCTATGCTTTTTCTTCCTTAGTGGGAATATAATCGTGCTCTGCTCTCATTTTCCTTAAAAATTACTTTAGTTTGGAAAATTAACAATTTTCTTATCTCCCCCAGAAATGTGGTTTGGTTTTGAGCTGGAAGAGAGTACAAGGTGCTTCTGGAAAACTTCAAGGTAGGTTGTCTTTTCCTTATTTCTTATTATTTTTTTTTTGTGTGTGAGACAAAGCCTCAAGCTTTCACCCTGGTTAGAGTGCTGTAGCATCACAGCTCACAGTAACCTCCAACTCCTGGGCTCAAGCGATTTTCCTGCCTCGGCCTCCTTAGTAGCTGGGACTACTGGTGCCCACCACAACACCTGGCTTTTTTTTTTTTTTTTTTTTTGGAGTTTGGCTGGGACTGGGTTCGAACCCTCCACCCTCGGCATATGGGGCCAGCACTCTACCAGCTGAGCCACAGGCACTGCCCCTATTTTGTTTTTTGGTTGCAGCCATCATTGTTTTTTGGTGGGCCCGGGCTGGATTCTAACCCACCAGCTCAGGTGTATGTGGCTGGCACCTTAGGTGCTTGAGCCACAGGCCCGAGCCTCCTTATTTGTTAATTAGTTTAACCTGTGTACTTAAATTTAAGTTTGCATGATTTATTCTCATTGTCCTTAACAATGGATGTTGTTTTATTAGCACTTTTTTTAGTGGGATAGGATTAAAAGGCAGTTGGGAAGAGGCTGGTTGAGTTAAAATAAACATCCTTACAATCATGGATGAAGAAACCTTGACTAGATAATCACGGGATGGCAAGTGTGTGTGTGTGTGTGAAATATGTGACCTTAAGCAGGTTGGTTAGCTGTAGTGCTTCAGCTAGTGTCTTAGACTCCATCTTGTAGACCACTTTTCTAGCTTCAAAGAGAGTAGGAGAAAAGATAATCAGATGGCCTATTACTTTTTTTTGAGATGGAGTCTGTCTTTGTTGTTACCTAGGCTAGAGAGCCATGGCATCAGCCTAGCTCATAGCAAACAACCTCAAACTCCTGTGTTTAAGCAGTCCTCCTGCCGCAGCCTCTTGAGTAGCTAGTCCCAATGCCTGGCTAGTTTTTCTATTTTAGTTAGAGACAGGGTCTTGCTCTTGCGCAGGCTGGTCTTGAGATCCTCAGCTCAAGCAGTCTGCCTGCCTAGGCCTCCCAGAGTGCTAGGATTACACACGTGAGCCACCTCGCCTGGCAGTTTTAAGTCTCTTTCAATATTTTAAATTAATCTCTTATTTCCTTTGTAAATTATTTGTTGAAGAAACTGGGTCATTACTCAGTGAGTTTCTTTACTTTGATTTTGCTGATTGCAGCTTTGCCACGAATCTATCCTCTGCTTTCTGTAAACTAGTCAGTAGTTGTATCTTATTGTGTGTGCTACATTTTTGATGCTTTTCTTTTCCAGAATACTATAAGAATAGTGTTCTTTTTCATTAGAATGTATGTCAGCTTGTCTTTTAAAAAAATTTTTTTTTTTTTTTGGTAGAGACAGAGTCTCACTTTATCACCCTTGGTAGAGTGCCTTGGCGTCACACAGCTCACAGCAACCTCCAACTCCTGGGCTTAGGTGATTCTCTTGCCTTAGCCTCCCAAGTAGCTGGGATGACAGGTGCCTGCCACAACACCCGGCTATTTTTTTTTTTTTTTTTTTTTTTTGTACAGACAGAGTCTCTATCGCCCTCAGTAGAGTGCTGTGGCGGCACACAGCTCCCAGCAACCTCCAACTTCTGGGCCTAGGCGATTCTCCTGCCTCAGCCTCCCGAGTAGCTGGGACTACAGGCGCCTGACACATACTGGGCTATTTTTCTGTTTTGCAGTTCGGCCGAGGCCAGGATTGAACCCGCCACCTTCGGTATATGGGGTGGGTACCCTACTTGATGAGCCACAGGCGCTGCCTGGCTATTTTTTTGTTGCAGTTTGACCAGGGCTGGGTTCAAACTCACCACCCTTGGCATATGGGGCTAGCGCCATACCCACTGAGTCACAGACGCTGCCCTAAAATTTTTTTTTTTGAGACAGATCCTCAAGCTGTCATCCTGGAGAGTGCTGTAGCATCACAGCTCACAGCAACCTCCAATTCCTGGGCTCAAGCGAGTCTCTTGCCTCCGCCTCCCAAGTAGCTGGGACTACAGGTGCCCGCCACAACGCCCAGCCATTTTTTGGTTGCAGCCGTCGTCGTTTGGCGGGCCCGGGCTGGATTCAAACCCGCCAGCTCAGGTGTACGTGGCTGGCACCTTAGCCCGTTGAGCCACAGGCACCAAGCCAGGAAAAAAGGTTTTAAATTTAATGTCTTTTGTCATGTATTTCCCACACTGAGAATTTTGAGTTTCAAGGATGCTGGAGATGATAGAATATTAAGTAATTGCTGACTTGCTTTATCTCATTTGTAGGACAGTTTCTTATCACCAACACTGTCATTAACAATGTGATTATTGTAAATTACTTTTTTAGGGGATTGGTCTGTTGTCACACTGAAAATGTGTGGTCAGGCTCAGTGCCCATAGCACAGTGGTTACAGCACTGGCCACATACACCAAGGCTGGCAGGTTCGTACCCAGCCCAGGCCAACTAAGTAACAGTGACAACTGCAACAAAAAAAAGTCTGGGCATTGTGGCGGGTGCCTGAAATCTCATGTACTTGGAGGCTGAGGGAAGAGAATTGCTTAAGCCCAAGAAGAGTTTGAGGTTGCTGTGAGCTGTGATGTGATAGCACTCTACGGAGGGTGATATAGTGAGATTGTCTCAAAAAAAAAAAAAATGTGTGGTCAAATTTGCTTTTTTAATATCATTCACAATAGTTCCTCTCTCTGAGGTTATGTCATTAACTGTGTATGTGTTTTGATTTCTTGTTTAACTTACAGATTGGGCTAGGCCCAGTGGCTCATGCCTATAATCCTAGCACTCTGGGAGGCTGAGGTCGGTGGATTGTTTGAGGTCAGGAGTTAGAGACCAGCCTGAGTAAGAGTGGGACCACTTCTCTACATAAAAAAGAACAATAGCAATAGCTCGGCACCTGGGGCTCAAGCAGCTAAGGTGCCAGCTACATACACCTGAGCTGGTGGTTTCAAATCCAGCCCGGGCTGCCAAACAACAATGACAGCTGCAACCAAAAAATAGCCAGACGTTGTGGTAGGTGCCTGTAGTCCTAGCTACTTGGGAGGCAGAGGCAGAAGAATCGCTTGAGCCCAGGAGTTGGAGGTTGCTGTGAGCTGTGATGCCATGGCACTCTCTACCCAGGGAGACAGCTTGAGGCTCTGTCTCAAAAATAAAAAATAAAATAAAATAAAATAACAGTAGCTAGGTGTTGTGGTAGGATGTGGAGATGTGGCAGGTGCCTGTAGTGAGGCAGAGGCAAGAAGATTGCTGAAACCCAAGAGTTTGAGGAGGCTGTGGCTGTGATGCCACGGCACTCTACCCAGGGGGACAGTATGATTCTATCTTAAAACAAACAAAGGCTCGGCACCTATGGCTCAACGGGCTGAGGCGCCAGCCATGTACACCTGAGCTGGGAGATTCGAATCCAGCCCGGGCCCGCCAAACAACAATGACGGCTGCAACCAAAATATGGCCGGGCGTTGTGGCGGGTGCCTGTAGTACCAGCTTCTTGGGAGGCAGAGGCAGGAGACTTGCTTGAGCCCAGGAATTGGAGGTTGCTGTGAGCTGTGATGCCACAGAACTCTATTCAGGGTGACAGCTTGAGGCTCTGTCTCAAAACAGACAAGCAAGAAGGTTTTGGATTGGTCTTTTTAAAATTTTAAAATTTTTATTTAAGAAAGGGGTTCTTATTATGGTTTTCAGGATGGCCTTAAACTCCTTGGTTCAAGTCATTTTTCCTGCCTCATTCTCTCCCAAATAGCTGGAACTCCAGGTGTGTGACACCACATCTGGCTTAATTTTGTTTTAATAATAACCCTGTTTTATCTAAAGTTATGTTAATAATGAGATTGACTAGTTAGAAAATGAACTAGATATAGAAAAAATAGACGGGTAACTAGAATAAAAGCTGACTAATTTTGTAATTTAACAGTTCAGAATCAGAAAGTGCTTTATTTAGGTTTAAGCAATCTGTTCTTTGTGGGTGTTAGAAAGTTTGGATGGAGTGAATTCATGAAATAAGAATCATTTTAGGCCAAGAGTGGTGGCCCACCCCTGTGTTCCTAGCAATTTGGGAGGACAAAGTGGCAGGATTGGTTGAGCTCAGTAGTTAAAGACCAGCCTGAGCAAGAGTGAGACTCCATTTCTACAAAATAGAAAAATTAGCGGAGTGTGCTGGGGTTCCAGCTACTTGGGGGACTTGCTAGAGAATTGCTTGAGCCCAGCGGTTTGAGGTTGCAGTGAGCTATAATGCTGCCATTGCACTCTAGTCCAGGGTGACAAAGCAAGACTGTGTCTCGAGGGTGGGGACAAAGAACCTTTTTAATTGTGAAATAAGTGACTTCGATAAATATTTTATCAGAGGTTCTTATAAGCAATTTGCCTAATTTGAGTATTTCTTCTTTACCTTTGTTTTTGTATCTTTTTTTCTTTTGGTGGTTTGAACTTGCTAAAAGCAAAATGGTTATCAAAGGGAATTGAAGGACGGAGTGTAGTGACAGCTTGTGTGATTCTTACAACATTTGGTCTCTGCTGATTTTTGTAATTTTTTGTTTTTCTAATTGCATTGATGTCTCACTAATTCTTCATGTCCATTCCTAGCCTTCGGATTCTGTGAGTATAAGGAGCCTGAATCTACCCTTCGTGCACTCAGATTATTGCATGATCTGCAGATTGGAGAGAAAAAGCTACTTGTTAAAGTTGATGCAAAGACAAAGGCACAGCTGGATGAGTGGAAAGCAAAAAAGAAAGCTTCTAATGGGGTATGTTTTCTATAGTGTTATTTCTTTAGGCCAGCTATGCTATTTCTGTGTCAATGCTTTCATAAATGCAACTAATATGGGGCTTCACAAGATCATCATCATAGTATGTACTTGTGACTTAAAGCAGAAGGGTATTTTATAGTTTGTAGTTATTTTAAGTCTTTTGTCTACCCACAGTGGGTGGATGACTGTTGGTTTGCTTGTTCCAGGTTGGGATGAAGGTAGTAAGGGAGGCTGGACAAGGTTAACTTGCCAGAGAAATCAATCACTGGTACAGACTATTCCAAACAGAGCTTATTCATTAAGGCAGCTTTGTAAGTAAGTACAAAATATTTCAACCTACACAATTTTTATTAGTTGTCCTCTCTTTTAGAAGTACCCAGATTCAGAGTGAACAAAAATAAGTCTTTATTACCTTTCCTCAGCTGGATAGCTTTATTCAGGGTAATTTAAGTGAAACTAAAGTAAAGGAAATTTTGTATGTTGTGTTTTAATGTATGTATTACTACCCACTTTTAGCAGCAAAATATAGCTAAAACTTGAGTGTTTATTTCCTCTTCCTTGTTCCTTTTTGGAACCTTAAACTGAACAAATACGAAAGAGATGTATCATCATATTCCGCTCCCAAAAGAAAAAATAAAATAAGTAGCCTTTTAGGGCAGCACCTATGGCTCATCGAGTAGGGCGCCACCCCCATCGGCCCCATATACTGAAGGTGGCGGGTTCAAACCTGGCCTCGGCTGAACTGCAAAACAGAAAAATGGCCGGGCGTTGTGGCGGGTGCCTGTAGTCCCAGCTACTCGGAGGCTGAGGCAAGAGAATCACCTCAGCCTAGGAGTTGGAGGTTGCTGTGAGCTGTGGAATGCCATGGCACTCTCCCGAGGGCGATAAAGTGCGACTGTCTCTACAAAAAAAAAAAGAAAAACTAAACAAGTAGCCCTTTTTTCTCCTCAAGCTTTCATTATCTTTCAAAACAAATAGTTTTCTTGCCCCTCTTCTCCTTTATAAAAACAAATGTTTTTATTTTGTATGTTCTTTGTTTAAAATGAAAAATACTTCAAAAATTAAGCAACATTTAAATAAGAAATACCACCTATAATTCTGTTATCATAAGCAACCACGGTAACCATTTTGATCTTTCAGAAGTTTTCCCTGTGTGTGGATAAATAGTTTTAACTGGAATATGTGAATTGGTTTTCTTTTCATAAAAGAATTGAATTTTAAGTATCATTTTATAAATAGCTTTTTTCCCCACTTAATTCTCTTTCCTTGGACTTCCACTAATACCTTCACTGATTCCCCTTTGTTTAGTTCATGACTGTTATAGGACTGCTTATGTCTGTAAAACATAAATAACAAAACATTTTGTCAAACTCAATGTTTTTTTTTTTGTTGTTGTTTTTGAGATAGAGCCTCAAGCTGTCACCCTGGATAGAGGGCTGTGGCATCACAGCTCACAGCAACTTCCAATTCCTGGGCTCAAGCGAGTCTTGCCTCCGCCTCCCAAGTAGCTGAGACCACAGGTGCCCATCACAACGCCCGGCCACTTTTTGGTTGCAGCCGTCGTCGTTTGGCGGGCCCAGGCTGGATTCGAACCCGCCAGCTCAGGTGTACGTGGCTGGCGCCTTAGCCCGTTGAACCACAGGCGCCGAGCCAAACTCAATGTTTTATATGTCATAATCCATCTTTTTTTTTTTGGAGACAGAATCTTCCTCTGTTACCCTGGGCAGAGTGTAGTGGTGTTATCCCTGCAACCTCCACCTCTTGGGCATAATCAATCCTTCTGTCTCAGCCTGAGTAGTTGGAACTATTGGCACAGTGCCACAACCAGCTATTTTTTCCCTATATTTTAGTAGCAGTGGGTTCTTGGTCATGCTTAGGCTGGTCTTGAACTCCTAACCTCAAGTGATCCTCCTGCCTCCCCTCCTAGAGTGCAAGGATTACAAGTGTGAGCCACCATGCTGTGCTGCCAAATTCATCCTTACTGGTTTTGGATTTCTTACAGAAAAAAGCTCATGTTTTTAGCATGGCATTCATGGGTTGCCTCAGTCTACCCTTCTACCTTTCTCTTCCCCTCTGTTTCCACATTCCAGTCCATGTACTCCTACAAGCTCCCTTTTTGCTTTGCTGGCATCTTATGTCCTTCTTGCCCGTCCAAACTTCCTATTTAAATTGTGTCAGCGGTTATAATTAACACATCCCTTAATTCATGCAGCTTCCTTAACCCTACCTTCATTTCTCTCTTCCTATATAAATTTGCAGGTGTATATCAGTCTTTTTCGTAGCACATATTATTAATTTCTACCTCTCACAGCTCCTTATAACATGTCTCATTCCCATATCCTCCTCTACTCCCAGTCTCTGATTACAAACAGAAAAGTCAATAAGTTCATGGACTGTGTTGTCTATTTCATCTTGTACCTCCACAGCACCCAGGACAGTATCTTTCTGATAGCAAGAATGGAATGAACAGTTGCAATTATGTTACTCACCTTACTGTCCACACACAGCTTCATAAGAAAATAATAAAACCCAATTTCTCTGGAAGATTATGTTTTACATCAGTAGTGTTGTCTGTCACATCACTAAAACCATAAAAAAACAAATACCTTGACAAGTATTTTCAGATATTCCTTGCTGTGATAACTGAGCACTTATTTGAAAGCAAGTGTGGATTACACGTCTTCAAAGTTATAGTTTGCTAGAACTCACTGTTTTATTTGGTTTAATGATTAGTTAGTAATGTTGTTTAATTTGCAGCATCTGAAAATGAAGTAAATCACTATTTATATAAATAAGTGTACAGTTGTATGTCTTTGGATTTTGTCATCATCATAGTAACCACACCATAAATCCGTTTGTATTTTTCTTTAAGACAAACCACTTCCAATAAAAACACAGAGAAAATTATCAAATAAAATGAAATTAAAACAATGTATATTCTAGGTGTAGTTTACATTGTGCCCAAGAGGAAATTGAAGGCACAGGATAAACATGGCTTATTTTCCTGGAATGTGAATTTTATTCAACAATGTAGGCTTTAAAAGTTGGACAGTTTTGTCTGATAGAAATTTTTTTTTTCAATTAACCTCAGCAAATATTACTATATAGTAGATTGCACATTTGCCAAGAAATTTCAGGATAACATATGAGATAGTGCTTATTTATTTTCCTTAATTTTTGATTAGTAAGGTTATTTTCCTTAATTTTTGATTAGTAAGGGAAATTCAGAACACTATTAATTTATTTAGGTAGATGATAGGAGATGAAACATTCCAAACTTAGTATGTTACTTTATCTAGACATTTTCCTCTGACTCCCAGGTAGAAGAAGAAACACAATTGGTTGCATAGTTCCCACTGAGAAAGAAATGAGTTTGTCTAGGAGAGTAAAGTAGTTTTCATGATCCATAAGTTTAAAAGGAATCATGTACCTGTGTTATATGTGCCTTGTCATACAACTTGATGAAAGTTTTATTTAAAGTTTGTAAAATGTGTAGAAGCAACTTTTTTTTTATTTCTATTTCTTTCCTTTTTTTTTTTTTTTTTTTTTGAGACAGTCTCACTATGTCGCCCTTGGTAGAGTGCTTTGGCGTCACAGCTCACAGCAACCTCAAACTCTTGGGCTTAAGCTATTCTCTTGCCTTAGCCTCCCAAGTAGCTGGGACTACAGGCACCTACCACATCTCCCGGCTATTTTATTTTTTTTGAGACAGAACCTCAAGCTGTCACCCTGAATAGAGTGCAATGGCATCACAGCTCACAGCAACCTCCAATTCCTGGACTCAAGCAAGTCTCTTGCCTCCGCCTCCCAAGTAGCTGGGACTACAGGCGCCCGCCACAATGCCCGGCCATTTTTTGGTTACCACCGTCATTGTTTGGCAGGCCCGGGCTGGATTCGAACCCACCAGGTCAGGTGTACGTGGCTGGTGCCTTAGCCTGTTGAGCCACAGGCACCGAGCCGAGGTAGAGCTTTTTTTTTTGAGACAGAGCCTCAAGCTGTCACCCTGGATAGAGTGCTGTGGCATCACAGCTCACAGCAACCTCCAATTCCTGGGCTCAAGCGAGTCTCCTGCCTCCGCCTCCCAAGTAGCTGGGACTACAGACGCCCACCACAACGCCCGGCCATTTTTTGGTTGCAGCCGTCACTGTTGTTTGGCGGGCCCGGGCTGGATTCGAACCCGCCAGCTCAGGTGTACGTGGCTGGCGCCTTAGCCCGTTGAGCCATAGGCACTGAGCCCCGAGGTAGAGCTTTTGATGAAACTTGGCAAGGCTGTGGAATGGTCTCTTTAACTAGAAATAGCTTTCCCTTTTGTGTGATACATATGGTTATTTTTGTTTTTCTTACATTATCAGTTAAGAGATTTGGGCTAAGGAGCTTTCTTTCTGAAAATGTATATTGAAATTTTTCATTTGAAAGGTGATATGAATTATTAATTGATTCTAAAAGCTTTTTTTAAAATTGAGGTAAAATAGCCACACTGATTTAAATTGTCATTTACAATAGGGGGCAATAAATGTGGGGGCTATGGTTATTTTTTATGAGCGGTGTTTTGGAATTATATGCCAGCTAAGATCCCTACGCTCAGAAAAAAGTATGGAGATAAGAATGGCTCACGGAAAGGAATTCAGAATGTAGGGGATATGCCAAAGACAGACTGATTGGTAAAATATATTTTTATAATTTCGAATTAAGGTCTCAACAGCTGAGAGTTTGGGTGGAAATAGTCATTTGTGCCTCTGGATGTTTCAGTGCCAAGTTATGCAGGGTTAACTTGTCATTTAAAAACCTCGAGGGAAACGGTAATCACTGAAGGGATTTTAATAAGGGCTATATAAATTAAAGCCCTTATTGCAATATGTTATTGATTTAAAATAGAAAAGGAATGCATCACTACAAGTATAGTTTACTGTATTGTTGGTAAATAATTTTGATAGTTCAATTACGTCTTGGGTAAAGCTTCTTGTCTTTATCCAAGATGCCAACTAAAAAGTTGGTTACAAGAAGATTGGATGAAATTGCAGGCTTGATAAAGAAAGAAACTTGTTATTTAGAGTGGTTATAATACCATATAATGCCTTATATTGCCATAACCCGTCTCTTTTTTTAAGAGACAGAGTCTTACTTGGTGTCACAGCTCACAGCAACCTCCAACTCATGGGCTTAGGCAATTCTCTTGCCTCAGCCTTCTGAGTAGTTGGGACCACAGACGCCCGCCACAATGCCCGGTTATTTTTTTGTTGCAGTTTGACTGGGGCTGGGTTAGAACCCACCACCCTCGGTATATGGGCCCGGGGCCGGTGTTCTACCCACTGAGCCACAGGCACTGCACGCTATAACACATCTCTCTCTCTCTCTCTCTCTTTTTTTAAATTATTATTTTTTTTTTTTGTTAAATCATAGCTGTGTCACAACGCATCTCTTCATGGTATTGCTTGTGGCCAGGGTTGACTCTGTTTTCAGTTTTGAATTTTCATATCCTCTAGGGCAGTCGTTCACAAATTCTACTCCTAATAAGAGTTTTTGATAGCATTAAGTTCAGAAAGAAATGCTTGTTGACTGTGTATCTACTGGAGATAGCTTGGTCACGTTATTAAATCACTTCTAGATTATATTGTTAAGTAGCCATAAGGCATGAAACTCACCTTGAATAGAGTGGTATGCATTATGACCAAGAGCCAGAAATTTACTCACAAAGCGTGGTTCTTTGTATGTCTTTTGAAAGTGTGCACTATGTATGTTTATCAAGTAAATTGATAAGTATTTTGGGATATGTATAATAGGAATAGCATTACTTTAGAAGTCAAGAATTTTTTTTTCTCCAGAGACAGAGTTAACAGTCTAGACTTCTCTTAAAGGACTCTCAGCTACTTAGGAGGTAGAGGTGGGAGTTTTAAGTTTAGGCTGGGCAACTTAGCAAGATTTGTCTCTTTTAAAAAAGGATTGTAAGGGCAGCGCCTGTGGCTCAGTGAGTAAGGCGCCAGCCCCATATACCAAAGGAGGGGAGTTCAAACCTGGCCTCGGTTGAACTACAAAACAGAAAAATAGCCGTGCATTGTGGCGGGCACCTGTAGTCCCAGTTACTCAGGAGGCTGAGGCAAGAGAATCGCCTCAGCCCAGGAGTTGGAGGTTGCTGTGAGCTGTGTGACGCCACAGCACTCAACCGTGGGCAATAAAGTGAGACTCTGTCTCTACCAAAAAAAAAAAAAAAAAAAAGAATTATTAGCCAGGTACGGTGGCTCATGCCTGTAATCCTTAACACTCTGGGAGGCTGAAGTGGGAGGATTGCATGAGCTCAGGAGTTTGAGACCAGACTGAGCAAGAGAAAGACCCTGTCTTTAAAAAGAATAGCCAGAGGCTATGGCGGGTACCTACAGTCCCAGGTACCAGGGAGGCTGAGGTAAGAGAATTGCTTTAAGCCCAAGAGTTTGAGGTTGCTGTGAGCTATGATGATGCCACGGCACTCTACCCAGGGTGACACAGTGAGACTGTGTCCAAAAAAAAAAGGATTATTAACAAAGTCCCAAAAATGATCAATTACTTATTTGTGAGTAGTGTTTTTACCTTAGATGTGTAACTCATAGAGTGGCAGAACTGTATAGTATTAGTGTTGATTCCTTAATGTATAAGTATATGGTTTTAAAAGTGGTATTCCTGCATTATGAGAACTTGAGGAAACCAGTGGGGCAAAAAGAAGCCATCATTTCAGCCCACAGCTTCTCTGATTCTTATAGTTTGGGTGTATATAGCTATCTAGTGTTTTTCTTATTTTTGTTTTCTTAACCTACATATATACTTTTGCTTATTCTACATGGTGGTTATCACAGCATACTTAAAATTATATTTTGCTTTTATTACATAACTAAATTTTCAACTGTTGAATGTCTTTGCAGGAATGAGTTGTTTAGTAAATAATATAGTTAGTAATTATGATTAGTTTGCTACTATTGAGCAAGACAATCTGAAAAATAGTAAAAGCTTTGCAGATACGTTTAGTGGGCTAGTCCTCTGATTTAATGTTTTTATATGTGATTAAGGGAACCAGGATCTTAGGAAGAAAGAAAAAGAAAATGAAAAAAGTGCTATTACCTAAGGAAAAAACAGAATAAAACAGGTGACACTTTTTGAAGTTAAGAACAAAACCAGATCTTCATTTAATAGGGCTATGGAGATGTTTTGGAGCAAATGTTTGTTTTCTTAACTCTTGTTTTAGAAAGATTTTCATTTTTGTTGTTTGATTTTTCTTCTCCCTTAATTTGCCGTGTTAAGAATGCGAGACCAGAAACTACTACTACTAATGATGATGAAGAAGCTTTAGATGAAGAAACAAAGAGAAGAGATCAGATGATTAAAGGGGCCATTGAAGTTTTAATACGCGAATACTCGAGCGAGCTAAATGCCCCCTCACAGGAATCCGACTCTCACCCCAGGAAGAAGAAGAAGGAAAAGAAGGAGGACGTATGTGTTCTGACAACACAGTCATTTCTACAGTTTATTTTTAATGATATGACTCAAGTGCTTTGATTATATGTTCACTTTTTGAAGGGAAAAATAGAACTAGGACTTCTAACAATGGAAGTTGAAAGAGAAAGTTTGGTTCTCTTACACTCACTTCTTTTGGATAGATACACTTAGAGAAGTTATAAGAACTGTAATTTAGAAAAAAAAAATATATATATATATTTTTTTTTTTTTTTTTTTGAGACAGAGCCTCAAGCTGTCACCCTGGATAGAGTGCTATGGCATCACAGCTCACAGCAACCTCCAATTCCTGGGCTCAAGCGAGACGCCTGCCTCCGCCTCCCAAGTAGCTGGGACTACAGGCGCCCGCCACAACGCCCGGCCATTTTTTGGTTGCAGCCGTCATTATTGTTTGGCGGGCCCGGGCTGGATTCGAACCTGTAAGCTCAGGTGTACGTGGCTGGCGCCTTAGCCCGTTGAGCCACAGGCGCTGAGCCAATTTAAAAAATATTACAAGTGTTTCATATACTACAAAAAAGTACTATAAAATATGTATTTATAGAAAAATGTATATTAAATATTCATTTAGCCACATGTGGGTTCCACATCTATAAATTCAACCAACCTTGACTTGAAAATATTCGTGGGAAAAACTGAAAAATGACAGTGTAACAGGCCAGATGTGGTGGCTCACGCCTGTAATCCTAGCACTCTGGGAGGCCAAGGAATTAGATTGCCCTAAGCTCATAGGTTCTAGACCAGCCTGAGTGAGAGCAAGATCCCATCTTTAAAAATAGCTGGTCGTTTTGGCGGGCACCTATAATCGCAGCCACTTGGGAGGCTGAAGCAGGAGAATCCCTTAAGCCCAAGACTTAGATGTTGCTGTGAGCTATGACACCACAGTACTCTACTGAGGGCAACAAATTGAGACTCTGTCTCAAAACAGTGTAACAATTGTGTGGTGCTTGTGGCTCAAAGGAGTAGGGCGCCGGCCCTATATGGTAGAGGTGGCTGGTTCAATCCTAGCCCTGGCCAAAAACTGCAAACAAAACAGTATAACAATTTTTTTTTTTTTTTTTTTGAGACAGAGCCTCAAGCTGTCACCGTGGATAAAGTGCTGTGGCATCACAGCTCACAGCAAACCTCCAATTCCTGGGCTCAAGCGAGTCTCGAGTCTCCTACCTCCTCCTTCCAAGTAGCTGGGACTATAGGTGCCCGCCACAACGCCCTGCCATTGTTTGGTTGCAGCCGTCATTGTTGTTTGGCGGGCCCGGGCTGGATTCAAACCCACCAGCTCAGGTGTACGTGGCTGGCGCCTTAGCCCCTTGAGCCACAGGCGCCGAGCCCAGTATAACAATTTAAAAAACCCCACAAAAATCAACATGTAATGGCCATTTACATTACATTTAATTTGTGTTAGATATTAAAATAACCGGAGATGATTTAAAATATATGGGAGGATGTATATAGATTCTATGCTATTTTAAAGAACTGGAATATTCATGAATTTTGATATCTGAAGGGGGAAGGGTGTTCTGGAGGCAGTCTCCCATGGATATGAAGGGACAGCTCTGTGTTTGTGTGTGTGTGTGTGTCGGGGAGATACTATGAAAGTTTTGAGACAGACTTTGTTATGATCTATTATTTCACTTCCAAGAAATACAGTTGACAGTACCCTTCCTGATTTACTCATGGAAGTTTTAGCTTGGTTGGGTTATCAGTGGGCCTAGGAGGGTTTTCTTTTGTTTATGTCCATGCAAAATTTATGTTTCTTGATTTTTGTGTATGTCAAAACTTTTGTAATGACCCACATATACAGAAGGTACCAAAAAAAGGTATACTCATTTTAAGAACAGAAAAAAGACTATTAAAATTGTAATATTTAAGTCAGTTTAACTTCTGCTATTATAAGGAATACAAGCCACAATATACAAGATAACAGTTGTTATCTTGAGTTATTATAATTTGCCTTTCTTAAAACACTTATACCTTTTTTGTTTTCTTTTTGAGACAGAGCCTCAAGCTGTCACCCTGGATAGAGTGCTGTGGCATCACAGCTCACAGCAACCTCCAATTCCTGGGCTCAAGCGAGTCTCTTGCCTCCGCCTCCCAAGTAGCTGGGACTACAGACGCCCTCCACAATGCCTGGCCATTTTTTGGTTGCAGCCATCATTGTTGTTTTTTTTTTTTTTTGGCGGGTCCGGGCTAGATTCGAACCCGCCAGCTTAGGTGTATGTGGCTGGCACCTTAGCCGGTTGAGCCACAGGCACCGAGCCGCTTATACCTTTTTTTTGCATCCTTATATATACACACACGCTTTTTTTTTTTTTTTTTTTTTAGACAGAGCCTCAAGCTGTCATCCTGGGTAGAGTGCCGTGGCATCACAGCCCACAGTAACCTCCAATTCCTGGGCTCAAGCGAGTCTCTTGCCTCCACCTCCCAAGTACCTGGGACTACAGGCGCCCGCCACAATGCCTGGCCATTTTTTGGTTGCAGCCTTCATTGTTGTTTGGCGGGCCCGGGCTGGATTCGAATCCACCAGCTCAGGTGTACGTGGCTGGCGCCTGAGCCCCTTGAGCCACAGGTGCCGAGCCTATATACGCTATTTTGTATAGAATCGTAATTTGACTGTGTTTTACCAACTAGTTTCCTAATTTTCTGACCAAAATTTTCCTGTTTCCTATTCATATTTTGGGGTGCACTAACATGGAGGTTTATGTAGGGGAACATGTGTAACTTATCACCTGGCACTATAACAGACTAATCAACATAAGGAACTAGGCCTTCATACATGTGGTGTGTGTCTGGTCTGTGAAAATTAGGTCAACTTAAGGAGGTGGCCAACTATAGAAGGTCTGCTATACTTGTGACTAAAGTATGTTTAAAAACCCCCAAACAACTACAAAAACCTCTTGAGTAGTGGGGAAGTAGGAAGTGATAAAGGGGGTGAAGTACGAGTTTTTTTTTTTTTTAATCATGGCATATTTGGCCTTATTTTACTTTATCCCTGAAGTGCAGTTATTCTGTCTCTACTCTTAAGCCAGAAACCAGGTCTCATTCACTGGATGTTCTTACCATTCTTTAATGTTTAGCTTCCTTTCCTTTTGAATCCATGTTTTATTTCTTCCACACACAGTAATAGTATCAAACGTTAAACTGGAGGACTCTTAAGGAGGAACACGAAATGAAACCGTCTTCCATAGAGTGAATCTCTTCTTCAGCCTTAGCTAATTGAATAATAGGGAGTCCAGATTGAAAGAAAATGTTTGGTTTTCGTACCCATTATCTTTGGATAAAATTAAGAGAAATTATAGGGAGTGCTCTTTAAAAATATTGGAAGTATTGAATGGATTATAAAAGTTATGCATAATTACTAAAAGAATGTATATTCTATTTTGTTTTTTTTTTTGTTTATTTTTTTTGAGACAGAGCCTCAAGCTGTTACCCTGGATAGAGTGCCATGGCATCACAGCTCACAGCAGCCTCCAATTCCTGGGCTCAAGCGAGTCTCCTGCTTTCGCCTCCCAAGTAGCTGGGACTATAGGCACTTGCCACAACGCCCGGCCATTTTTTGGTTGGAGCCGTCATTGTTGTTTGGTGGGCCTAGGCCTGATTCGAACCTGCCAGCTCAGGTGTACGTGGTTGGCGCCTTAGCCCGTAGAGCCACAGACGCTGAGCCATATTCTTTTTTTTTTTTGAGACA
>CAUYRH010113274.1:0-24163 GCA_963574655.1 Perodicticus potto | reverse complement strand
ACTTTATTGCCCTCGGTAGAGTGCTGTGGCGTCACACAGCTCACAGCAACCTCCAACTCCTGGGCTTAGGCAATTCTCTTGCCTCAGCCTCCCGAGTAGCTGGGACTACAGGCGCCCGCAACAACGTCCGGCTATTTTTCTGTTTTGCAGTTCGGCCAAGGCTGGATTTGAACCCGCCACCTTCAGTGTATGGGGCTGGCGCCCTACTCGGCGAGCCACAGGTGCCGCCCTACTCTATTTATTTTTAATTATTTTTTTGAGACAAAGTCTCACTTTGTCACCCTCCATAAAGTGCCATGGGGCCTTCACTCACAGCAACCTCAAACTCTTGGGCTCAAGTGATTCTCTTGCCTCAGCTTCCCTAGTAGCTGGGCCTACAGCTGCTTGCCACAAAGCCCGGCTAGTTTTTCTATTTTTTTTTTTTTATTTTTTATTTTGTAGAGACAGAGTCTTACTTTATCGCCCTCGGTAGAGTGCCGTGGCGTCACACAGCTCACAGCAACCTCCAGTTCCAGGGCTTAGACGATTCTCTTGCCTCAGCCTCCCAAAGCTGGGATTATATAGGCACCTGCCACAACGCCCGGCTATTTTTTTGTTGCAGTTTGGTCGGGGCCGGGTTTGAACCCACCACCCTTGGCATATGGGGCCGGCGCCCTACCACTGAGCCACAGGGGCCGCCCTAGTTTTTCTATTTTTAGTAGAGATGGGGTCTTGCTCTTGCTTAGGCTGATCTCCTCCTGAACTCAGGCAATCCCCCAGGCTTGGCCTACCAGAGTGCTAGGATTACACACGTGAGCCACTACACCTGGCCTATTTATTTTAATTTTTAAAATGTTCTTTATTTTTTTGCCATCCTCTGTAGACCAGGAGATATTTTTTCTTCACTCACACCTCTTTTACTCTTTGGATTTTAATACCATAAACATTTTTAACATCTGCATAACCATAATTGAAGTATGCATTTGTTTCTTTGAGGTACTTTTTTCATAAATGACTCTGTTCATAACACTTTCACAGTATTTCCTTGGGATACAGTCCTACACTGTAACGGAAACTCTCAGGCCAAAGCCTGTCCACACTGAAATGTTGTTTAAGATACTGGCCCAGTGGCAACTCCTGAAAGGTGTTTCTGTCTCTTCTCTCAGGAAAAAGCATCCCCGCGTCCTTCCCCTCACTTTCCTGGGAGCCAGGCCCAGTGCATTTTGACTAGAGCTTTGCTTCTTTCTTGTCTGGGCGGGATTAGGTGCTAACTGCATCGTGCCCCTGCCTGTTCTGCATTCTGGCTTCCAGTTCTTGACTTGCCCCACCTCTGAGCTATGACCCTTCCACATCTACAGTATCCCACTGCCAAAGTCCTGCAGCTTCTCCAGTGGACATAGGGACTGCTATTGCCACCGGGGAGGAAAAGAGGTATGGGGGGAGGGCGGGAATTGAGACTGATCAGCAAGTAGGGCTATAGCAGGGGACTCACTAGGGCGACATCCCTCACCCTGCAGGAAGTGGTAAGACTTCCACTTGCCTCAGGCTCAGGCTCCAAATCCCAGTCTTTGGGTTTGGCTGGAATGCCCTTCAGCGCTCCTGACTCCGCAGCACAGGGAATACCGCTGTATTACATGTGAGTAATCCCCAAAGGAGGTTAACAAAGGCCCCTCTGTTAACTCCACCCCACAGCAGTCCCTAGCAGGGCCCAGCCAGCACCAGCGCCCACCACCTTCCCCCCAACTCACACTCTCCTTCTCACAGTATGGTGTGAGACAGAGACACAGCCGTCTCCATGAGGTGCAGCCACCTGCACATCCCAGGAGAGACCAGCCTATCTCTTCAGTCACAGTGGCATGAAGGGGGTGTGGCATTTTGTACCCCTTGTACCCCATCTGACCCTTGATCTCACATCAGCCTTCAACCTTCCTTGTCTGTGTGAACAAACAACACACCCACTCGCCTATATCAAATAATGTGCAACATAATGCAGACATGTTATGTGGGGACGTGAAAGTGACCTGGGACTCCAGGGCATATGGTCCGGACCAGGCCACTAGAGGAAACAATGAGTGCGCTCACATCAGCCCCTCCACCCCTCACCATCCCCACCCCAAAGCTGTAAACTCGGCAGAAGAGCAGAAAAGGCTCAGCCCTAGATGTATGTATCTGCATGCTATGCTATTAGGTTAGCATAAATGTGTACTGTTAATATCAATACTAAAATAAAAGTAATTTTTAAATATCAACTTCTCTTGCAGCTGCTCTTTTGTTCATTTTCCACCTAGATCCCAGGCATCCTTTTGTTTGGAATCTTGCTTCAGGTGGGCCACCTGGGATCGGCTGAAGATGGGGGGAATCTAGTTAGCAACTGCCCACTATGCTTGGCACTGGGTAGAGAGGAAAAGGCCTGGGTCAACCTGAGTGGGTTGGATCCTGACTCCACCACCCCCTACCTCGGTGACCCCACGCAGGTCACTTGCCCTGCCTGAGCTGTGTTTGCCCCTAGGTGACCCCAGGAGTGCTGGGAGAATTAACCAGACCGTGCCCAGGACTAGCAAACGCTAAGTGCTTAAGGAGCATGGCATTCCTCCCTCTTCACGGCTGTAAACTATAGAACACACTCATGTGAGTTTAGTAAATTACACGTAAATATTATACTATTCATGATATTTTAATAAGTTGTTTTAAACACACATCCATTTCGTTACCCCCGCCCCACCCCACACCGCGCTACTCGAGCGGGATTCTCATCTTTGTCTGTCCTGCTGCCCCTCTTTTCTGGCTAAAGCTTCTGTCCCGCTCGGTTCCAATGTCCAGCCACTGTCCACCGCGCTGTCCCCACGGACACGCAGGTGCGCCCGGCAGGTTGCCCGATCCCGCCATCGGGGCCATCGGGGCCGGGGAGGGCGCGCGTCGGGCCGTGGCGGAGAGGTCCCGCGGCCCCGGGGCGCACTCACCCTCTTGACGAGGAAGCCTTCCTTGAGCACGCCGTCCTCCATGTCGCCCGCGCGGCCTCCCCAGGTGCGCTCGCCCCGCTCCCCGCTCCCCGCTCCCCGCGCCGCCCGCGCCCAGGAAGCGGCTCCGACGCGCCCGGCGACGCCTCCCTGGCGCGGGTCCAGAGCCCGAGGCTGCGGGGCCTCCCCGGCGGGAAGTGAGGCCAGCTCGGGATTTCTGACGTGACGTTTCCACCTGAAGGCGCTGGGGCCGTGTTAGTCCCCAAGGAGCAGAGTCGGCCAGCCCCGCCCCGCCCCGTCCACGTGCGCCCCGCGCCCCTTTCTCTGCCCACCTGCCTCACCCCAGCCTCAGCCCGGAGCTGCCCTGGATTAAAGCTTCTCCAATTAAACAGAACTGAAAACATCTGGAGAATTTGGAGCCATCCCTGAGTTCCGTGGAAAGGGGGATAGGAGAGCGGGAGGTGTGTCCAGCTGGGCTAGGAACTCTATCCTGGCCCCCTGCGGAATGGAAGAATTCTCATTAACAAGACTGTGACAGGTTTAAAGAGACAGGCATATATATCCTGCAGGGCCCTCTGTCCTGGAAACACATCCCCTCCCTCAAAAAATAAAGATAGAGCCCCCAATTCCATCATTAGGCACAAAATTTAAGGAGGTGGCAGAGAACTCAGTAATTTAGATAATTATATATGTAATAATAATATAATAATAATTATATATATATATTTTTTTTTTTTTTTTTTGAGACAGAGCCTCAAGCTGTCACCCTGGATAGAGCACCGTGTCATCACAGCTCACAGCAACCTCCAATTCCTGGGCTCAAACGAGTCTCTTCCCTCCGCCTCCCAAGTAGCTGGGACCACAGGCGCTGGCCACAACGCCCAGCCATTTTTTGGTTGCAGCTGTTATTGTTGTTTGGCGGGCCTGAGCTGGATTCGAACCCGCCAGCTCAGGTGTACATGGCTGGCACCTTAGCCGCTTGAGCCACAGGCGCCGAGCCTATTTTATTTTATTTTATTTTTTGAGATGAACCTCAAGCTGTTGCCCTGGGTAGAGTGCTGTGCTCACAGCAACCTCCAACTCCTGGGCTCAAGCCATTTTCCTGCCTCTGCCTCCCAAGTAGCTGGGACTACAGGTGTGCACCAAAATGCCTGTGTATTTTTTTTTTTTTTTTTTTTTTGGTTGCAGCCATCATTGTTGTTTGGCGGGCCTGGGGCTGGATTCAAACCCACCAGCTCAGGTGTATGTGGTTGGTGCCTTAGCCACTTGAGCCATAGGAGCCAAGCCAAACAACAGTGCCGTATCAGGCCGCAGTGGAGCCTGAAACAAAAGGGTGCCTCAGTGCAGTAGTACTGATTGGGTCTAGGGATCCTGCACTCCAGTGGGAAGGGTCTTCTACCAGGCAGGGGAACAACCCTGAGATGCCCAGGGTGGAAGCGAAGTCTACAGAGTAAAAGAAGGTGCTCAGGCTGTGCGAGTGCCTCAGGAGTGCCTTTCAGAACCAGCCAGAGTGAAATCCACTCCCAAAACACCCCAGGTAGCACCAGAGGCTCAGGCCACACAGGCTGACATCCATCTCCCTACCCTCATCCTTCAGCCCAAGGATACCTGGCAGGGGGTTGCCAGGTAATGGCCCACTTGAGCCTTCTGTACCAGCTGGCATTCAGACCCCCTACCAAGTCCGAAAGCAGTGGGTCTTCCGGTGAGTTTCAGAATAAACATCAAGTGGGGAAGCCTAAATAGGTGCTAGGTTTTATTTAATGCACAGCAACTCCCTGAGGTGAGTTTATTATCACATTTTTCTAGGCAAGGAAACTGAAACTCCAAGCAGTTAAATAACTTGCCGGTGATCACACAACTCCAAGGCACTTCAAATGTACTTGCTTCTCAAGAAGTTGTCCCAGCTCTGAAACCGGGCTGGCCTCAAACCCAGGACTTGAGAGGCCGAGCTGGGCAGTTCCTATCCTCTTTGGTTCTAACTCTGGTCTCTTTATTTCCTTCACAGAAGCTATCTTGGTTCTAACCAGCCCCAATCTTCTGAGGCTTAGATGAGGTGGCATTTCTTTGGCAAGAGGGGCTCCTGAACGAATTCCCAGAATTGGGAATGGTTGGTCCTCTCTCCTGCAGTACTTCCACTAGGAGGGAGCGAAGGCGCACCTAGAGCCTGCTTCCTGTCCTGGGGAAGTGCCCGGTCCAGCCACCCTGTCTGACTCACTGGACCTGGGACATGAGTCACATTACCTCCTTCCTCAGGCTGTGGTGACTGAGCCACCAGCCCACCAGGGACCCACAATGACATAAGAAGATGTAGACAGAGGGAAGCAGACGGCAGTAAACAGGGGGGAAGCGAGCAGGGAAAGGAAGGAAGCTCCAGGTCCAGGAACTTGTCTGGCTCTTCCAGACAGACATCTCTCCTCTCTCTCAGGGCTGGAGGCTGAAGTGGGGGGTCCCTGACCAGCTCAGCCCTCTCCCTTTTTTGTCATGAATGGCCAGATAGTGCCTACGGTATGTGAACTATAGGGAGCTATTAGGTCAGTGTTTGGGTGTAAGTCGTTGAAGCCTGATGGGAAATCCCCCTGTTAGAGAGTCATGCCTTTAACTTGAGATAAGGATCCCTTGTTTAATATACAAATTGCAGAGAAGTGTAAATAATGGAGCCTTAGTCACAATGAATACCTGACTTGGTGAGTTTATCAGAATCATAGAACCAGAATGTAACCCCTAAAGATCATTCAATCCAAACCCTTTGTTTTATAAATGATGGCTCTCAAATCCCAGAAAAGTAAAGTGACTTGTCTAAGGTCCTGCAGCCAGTGAGTGGCAAAGCCAGGGCCAGAATACAGGCCAACAGAGCTGCATATTTCAAGGCTGGCTCCTGTCAAACACAGGGGCACAGCTCCCAGCAGGAACCTGCAGCAGAGCACCCCGGTGGGAGAGGGTGGCTGTGCAGGGCTAGACACTTCCAAAGTGCTTCTGTGTTTTCTGACCATAAAGATAAATTTGTGCTTATTATAGAAAAGTTACAAAATACCAAAAAGGATAAAACCACCAAATCCTATCACTTAGACAGATGATCAATATTTTTATATGCATGTAATTTTTACTTTTTTTTTTTTTTTGAGACAGAGTCTCACTTTATTGCCTTTGGTAGAGTGCCCTGGTGTCACAACAGCTCACAGCAACCTCAAACTTTTGGGCTCAAGTGATTCTCTTGCCTCAACCTCCCAAGTAGCTGGGACTACAGGCACCCACCGCAACAAAAGTACCTACTGGGTACTTTTTAGAGATGAGGTCTCCCTCTTGCTCAGGCTGGTCTCAAACTTGTGAGCTCAGGCAATCCATGGGCCTCAGCCTCCCAGAATGCTGGGATTATAGGTGTGAGCTACCACATCCAGCCCCTATTAAATTTTATTTAAAAATTGTGAACTTCGCCTTTTTCACTTATTATAGCTAATGAGCATTTTAACAGATTATTAAAATTAATTTAAAAATTTTAATTTTAATGACTGCGTTAAACATCATCACTGTATCATAATGTATTAAAATTATTTCTATTTAGGTTGCATGTCCTTTTTTCACGGGTAAATAATGTTGTGATAAATATCTTCGTACATAAACATTTGCCACATCTCTGATTACTTCAGACAAAGGTCTACAGTATAATTTCAAGTTAAAGGGCATAATTTTCTTAAATTCTTTTTTAGAGACAGAGTCTCACTTTTTATTTATTTATTTATTATTTTATTTATTTATATGTATATGTTTTTTATTGTTGGGGATTCATTGAGGGTACAAGAAACCAGGTTACCCTGATTGCATTTGTTAGGTAAAGTCCCTCTTATAATCCAGAGTCTCACTTTATTGCCCTCTGCAGAGTGTCGTGGTGTCACAGCTCACAGCAACCTCCAACTCCTGGGCTTAGGTGATTCTCTTGCCTCAGCCTCCCGAGTGGCTGGGATCACAGGTGCCCACCACAACGCCCAGTTATTCTTTTCTTGCAGTTTGGCTGGGACCGGGTTTGAACCACCACCCTCGGTATATGGGGCCAGCGCCCTACTCACTCACTGAGCCTCAGACGCAGCCAGCTTTAAAAAATTTCAAGGCATACCTTGAAAGATCCTCTCAAGGCACACTGGCTGGAAATCACTGCTCCAGAGCAATGCTGTTCGAGGGTGGTCTGGTACGGCTCCGCATGAGAGAAAAACAGGATTTGAAAGTGAGCTCTTGAAAGTTTTACTGCAGCTGGACATTGCCGTAACAGTCAAGCTCCTGATCCATGCCCTTGTTTCACTCAACAGAACATAGATCAGTTCAGTGATGTACAGATCTTAGGTAGTTGCTTGTGATGGATGCTGTTTTCTAGGACCACCAAATTGTCTATGCCTCAGGGAAAATGACAAACCCAGCCTTCACCACAGGTACTTTGGAACACTGCTCTGTACAGTGGTGCACCTGCCCTGTGACCTTCAGTGTCCCTGGAGATGCTATTGTTAGAGAAAATGATACCTTATTTACTGATGCGTGGGGCGTGAGGGCAGGGTCTGTGTATTGCCCATGGCATTGTTTGTACCCAGGACCTACTTGTTATAAGTTGCCTACTCTGAATGAAAGAATGAATGAATTTCTATTTCTGCTATAACAGGGCAACTTGCTGGATGGCCGTGGGCAAAGCCATGAATTAGGCAAAATTTCTCTTTAGTCTTTTCCTACCAGTACTTCTAGCCCCTCGCTTCTTCTCTGCTCCCCCACTCCTTTCTTTGTCTCTGCCCAAGCTTTTAAGTGCCACCAGGGTGCTCTCCTGGTTGTCCAGACCCCACACACTCTCCTTTCCCTGTGGGTGGTGCCCTACTCTAGGACGACTTCCACTGTCCCCTTCCCAGTTCTGAGTATCTTCTAGGGGAAGCTTCTCCAGCTGCCCGTTACCAGGGAGCAGGGCTCCACCCTGACTGAGATTATACAGAGCTTATGCAACTGGGGATGGTCCTTGCTGGTTCTGATGAAATCAGCGAAGGTTGGCTCGGTGACTGTGGCTCAAGCGGCTAAGGCGCCAGCCACGTACACCTGAGCTGGCGGGTTCAAATCCAGCCTGGGCCCGCCAAACAACAATGACGGCTGCAACCAAAAAAAAAAAAAAAAAAAAAATAGCCAGGCGTTGTGGCAGGCACCTGTAGTCCCAGCTACTTGGGAGGCAGAGGCAAGAGACTCGATTGAGCCCAGGAGTTGGAGGTTGCTGTGAGCTGTGATGCCACAGCACTCTATCCAAGGTGACAGCTTGAGGCTCTGCCTCAAAAAAAGAAAAACAAATCAGAGAAGGTTTCTAAAAATACCTCTCGTAATGCTGGTATGGATCAACTGGAAATATGTGGAAATATGTGATATTCTTGTAGAAAGTGCTTTTGTGATATGTATCAAGAATTTAAGGGCATTGGGTAGCGCCTGTGGCTCAGTGGGTGGGGCACTGGCCCCATATACCGAGGGTGGTGGTTTCAAACCTGGCCCCAGCTAAACTGCAACAAAAAAATAGCCGGGCGTTGTGGCAGGTGCCTGTAGTCCCAGCTACTTGGGAGGCTGAAGCAAGAGAATCACCTAAGCCCAAGAGCTGGAGGTTGCCATGAGCTATGACACTACCGTACTCTACTGAGGGTGACAATTTTTAAAGATCATTAACTAAATTATTTTCAAAACAAATTCAGGCCAGGCACGGTGGCTCACACCAGTAATCTTAGCACTCTGGGAGCCAAGTTGAGGTGGAATGCCTGGGCTCACAGGTTCGAGACCAGCCTGAGCCAGAGCCAGATCCCCTCTCTAAGAGCTGTGATGCCATGGCACTTTACCGAGGGCAACAAAGTGAGATTCTCTCTCAAAAAAAAGAAAGAAAGAAAGTTCAAAGCAGAGTAAGTATTTTTTTTGGACGAACATAATTTAAATGTGCAAAAACACTGGTCTACGACATGGGTTCAAATCTTACCTCTGCCACCGCAAGTTACAGATGGCAATTCATATATATATATCCTCTCTCATCCTTAATTTCCTCATCTGTAACATGGGGTCACAATAGCACCTACCTGGAAGACTTGCTTGGGCAAAATAAATGAGATTATGGAAGTAAATTGTACAGTACAGTCTAGCACACAGTAAGCCACAATAAATTCTCTCAGTTCCACTTGATCCCAACCTTGTGAGGTTAGTAGGAATATGGGTTATGGAAAAAATACTAAAGCTGGGGAGGGGGGTGGAATTGGGTGTTCATATTACTGTGTTCTTACTATGTACCAAAGATAAAACATACTACCTTACTGATTCTCCAAATTGCCCTGTGAATTAGGTATTATGCCCACCCTATCGATGGAAATGAAAATTCAGAGAATTTAAATAACTTGGCAGCTAGTATGTGGCTGAGTCCAGGTTGAAATCCAGGCCTGTCTGGTTTTAAGCCTTGTTTTTTTGTTTTTTTTTTTTTTTTTTTTGCAGTTTTTGGCCGGGGTCGGGTTTGAACCTGCCACCTCCGGCATATGGGGCTGGTGCCCTACTCCTTTGAGCCACAGGTGCCGTCCTTTAAGCCTTGTTTTTTCCACTAATCCACAATATCTCCTTTGGCTAAATCGTGTTTTCTCTTCCTGAAAAGGAATCCTTTCAGTCTAAGTCAGGAGCCCATTGTGGTAGATTGCATCATTGGTCCCAATTGTTCATTGCCATATCCCCATGATAGAATTATATTTCCTTGTCTCATTGACTCGGTTTGGTCCCCTGACTTTGAACAATAGAAGGTCAGCTGTGTTTCCCCGGTGGAAGGTTTAGGCACCATTGCTTGGTACCACCATATTGTCCCTGAGCCTCAAATCCGCCATGCCTCAGATAGTGGATGCTCCTGAAGTTGAGCCCAGGAATGAAGAGGATTTGGGAAGGGAGCCACAACCAGTGTAAGTGAGAAGTGATTTGGTGATGATGGGGTGTTAACACAATGTAGCTTACTGAGAGCTGACTGCACTCACTTCTCCATCCCAGCTGTCCCCTGACACTATGAGGCTACAGGGAAATGCCCGAAGGACTACATGGCTTGCAAGTTCCCTGACATAGAGGACTGGGTGCCCCTTCCCTCTCATTAAAACCTTTAAAACCACCTCCCGGTGCCACTGGAAAAGCTGGAACACCCGGAGAGGGTTGCCACTGTCCAGGGTGCTCATGGGTACGAAAGCCCAGACTCCCTGCTTGCCCACCAGCCATCCACCCTGCCTACCTCCCCAGAACCCCACCCGGAAGGAGAAATGCCCCTTGGCAGATGTCTTGTCGAGAGCTGGGGGTGGAGCAGGATGCACTGTGACTCAGCTGTGAGAACAGGCAGGACCCAGCCTGTTGGCTGTAGATAAGAGCCCCTCCCCTCCTTCCCTTCCCCCTTTCTTCCCTTCTTTCACTTCCTTCCCTAAAGGTTGTTCTGGGAGGTTGTTCTTTCCTTTGGCTTATTTTGAAAGGGTATAAAAGAAAGAGGAAGAGCTTTGGCTTGGGGATATCTGAGGAAGGAGTGGCTGTAGTGTCACATACCCTGAGTACCCCTCTGTTCTCCAGGCCTCAGAGACTCCCACCTGGCTGGCCATCAAAATCACCTGCAGAGCTTGCACCAGCCGCAGCTGAGGCCCCCACTTACAACAATGCAGGCTGCTCCCTGCCCAGGATGGACCTGGCTGAGAAGGCAAATGGGGACTGGAAGTGCAGTCCCCTTCTGCAATCCAAGGCATGCCTCCACACAGAACTGTACTCCCCAAAAGGAAGGGGGATTTTTTTTCCCTCCTAAAGACTTTGTCTATTTGCTAAGCCATATCCCAGCAGGACTGCATCTGTCCAGAACAGTCCCTTTTTATTTCACGGAAAGGTAGCAGGGACCATGTCCATTCCCAGGAGATTCTGATTCACGTTGGGGAAACCTCATTTTAAGGTGTTTTTTTTTTTTTTTTTTTTTTTTTTTTTAGGGACAGATTCTCACTTTATCACCCTCAGTAGAGTGCCGTGGCGTCACACAGCTCACAGGAACCTCCAACTCCTGGGCTGAGGCAATTCTCTTGCCTCAGCCTCCCAAGTAGCTGGGACTACAGGTGCCCACCACCACGCCCGGCTATTTTTCTGTTTTGCAGGTTGGCTGAGGCTGGGTTTGAACCTTCCACCTTCGGTATATGGGGCCGGCACCCTACTCGATGAGCCACAGGCGCTGCCCTTTTTAAAGGCAGAATCTTACTATGTCACCCTTGGTAGAGTGTCATGGCGTTTACTATGTCACCCTTGGTAGAGTGCCATGGCATTACAGCTCACAGCAACGTCAAACTCTTGGGCTTTAAGTGATTCTCTTGCCTCAGCCTCCCAAGTAGCTGGGACTACAAGTGCCTGCCACAATGCCTAGCTTTTTTTTTTTTTAGACAGAGCCTCAAGCTGTCACCCTGGATAGAGTGCTGTGGCATCACAGCTCACAGCAAGCTCCAATTCCTGGGCTCCAGCGAGTCTCCTGCCTCCACCTCCCAAGTAGCTGGGACTACAGGCATCCGCCACAACGCCCAGCCATTTTTTGGTTGCAGCCTTCATTGTGAGAGAGGATACCTGAGAAGGGTGAGGTCTGGGAGAACTGGTCTTGTCAAGGAGAGCACAAGGATACACTTGCAGGGTCCTCTCCATGGTGACTCAGCCCTTAGGAATTTGTAACTTCCTGGAACTTGGAAATTTCCAAGTTCTGTGAAATCCTGTAGTTCTGTGGGGGCTGGACTAGCATCTCCAGCTTGATTCAAACTGGCCAATGAGAAGGGTACCTGTGGGGTAGAACTTCTTGATTGTCAATAAAAAGGGAAAGATCAAGCTAGATGGGGAGCGCGGCCATTTGGAATTCTTCTATGCCATAAGCTCCCAGCTGGTGAATAAAGTCCTTCCTCTTATAAACGTGGTGTTTGGGTGCTCTTTCTCTCCGTTGGGCCTTGTCTTCCTGCAACAGTACTGTGAGATTTGCCATTTAAAATATTCAAGTTTGGGCTCAGCGCCTGTGGCTCAATGGGCTAAGGCGCCAGCCACGTACACCTGAGCTGGAGGGTTCGAATCCAGCCTGGGCCCGCCAAACAATGACAGCTGCAACCAAAAAAGGGCCAGGTGTTGTGGTGGGCGCCTGTAGTCCCAGGTACTTGGGAGGTGGAGGCAGAAGACTCGCTTGAGCCCAGGAATTGGAGGTTGCTGTGAGCTCTGATGCTATGGCACTCTATCCAGGGTGACAGCTTGAGGCTCTGTCTCAAAAAAAAAAAAAAAAAAAAAAAATTCAAGTTTGGGGGCGGCGCCTGTGGCTCATCCAGTAGGGCACTGGCCCCATTTACCAAAGGTGGCGGGTTCAAACCCAGCTTTGGCAGAACTGCAAAACAGAAAAAAAAAAAAATAGCTGGGGTCTGTGGTGAGCACCTGTAGTCCTAGCTACTCAGGCGGCTGAGGCAAGAGAATTGTCTAAGCCCAGGAGTTGGAGGTTACTGTGAGCTGTGACACCACAGTACTCTACTGAGGGCAATAAAGTGAGACTCTCTCTATAAAAAACAATAAAATAAAATAAAATATTCAAGTGTGTGCTATTCTTTTCTCTCCTACTCTTGCACTTATTTTTATCTTCTCGCTCTGATATGTTTCAGACAGACACACAATCCTTGACCTCATGACTCAGCCCTCCATGTAGAAACCGTCCAGAGATGTACAGAGAAATGAGAGGTAGGTAAGTATGGAGGCTGGGAACACAGACCTCAGCGGCTCTCTGTGGTTGGGGCGATTTCTGAACAGCCTCCTCCCGGCAGCTACGTGCCACGTCCTTCACGGACTGAGGGCCTGGGCAGCGTATCCTCCCCCATCAGACTCTCTACTCCTCCTCAGGGTGACTTCGTGTTTCAGGGTGCCTCTCCTGTCTCAAGGGGAACCTTGGGAACTGAGAGATTCTGTCCCAGGGTGGGTGGAGGGTGGCAGCAGCCTTGCCCTCCCTGACCAAAGGGGACCTGTCCCTGTTATCTTCTGTGCAGTCCTCCCCCCCGGCTGACAGCCACTCCCAGCCCCTTCCTCTTCCTTTTCAAGGTTGCCCTTGGTGAGAGAAGTGGGGACGGGAGAAGCTACTACTTCCCTAGGACAGCCTGAGCTTGCCACACTGTGCATTCATCAGATGTGTGTCCCCACGCGGCCCTGGGCCAGCCACCCCCTCCCCTGCAGGAGGACCCTGTGGACACAGGAGCAACCCTGAGGCTGCCTGTCAAATAACCCAAGGAGTAACTCTTTCAAAGCTTAAATTCCAAAGCGATTATTCTTGTCCAGGGGAAGGAATAAAAGGAATCCACTTCTGTAAACATGAAACAGAGATCAGAATAAGGGCTTAAAGTGATACTCAGCTAAGCCACAGATAGGCAGGGAAGATTGTACCATGCTCTGGGCTAGGTTTCTGTTTCTCTGATGTGAAGAAGAGAGAAATGGTTAAGTGAGGGGGTTAAATGTAGGATGCAGCTGGTGGAGAGGGGCGAGGTTTGAGATGGAACAACCTCAAGCTCCTTGGTTGGCCTTGCTGGGAGAGGCAGACAGCTGTGAAAGGGACCTGTGCTTTCCTCCTTATGCGAGTGTGCCCACAGGGGAGACAAAGTCACAGGGTGCCACGGACTACGAGACATTTTTTGGTTGATATGTTTCCTCTTGAGCTTTTACTTTTTTCTTTTCTTTTTTTTTTTTTTTTTGTAGAGACAGAGTTTCACTTTGTCACCCTTGGTAGAATGCCATGGCGTCACACAGCTCACAGCAACCTCCGACTCCTGGGCTTAGGCGATTCTCTTGCCTCAGCCTCCCGAGTAGCTGGGACTACAGGCGCCTGCCACAATGCCTGGCTAGTTTTGTGTTGTTTGCATTTCGGCCGAGGCCGGTTTTGAACCCGCCACCTTCGGTATATGGGGCTGGCGCCCTACTCGCTGAGCCAAAGGCACTGCCCCCCAGAGTCTCACTTTGTCGCCTTTGGTAGAATGCCATGGCATCATAGCTCAAAGCAACCTCAACTCTGGGGCGCAAGCGATTTTCTTACCTCAGCTTCCCAAGTAGTTGGGACTACAGGCTCCCGCCACAATGCCAGGCTATTTTTAGAGACCGGTCTCGGCTCTGGCTCAGGCTGGTCTCGAACCTCTGAGTTCAGGCAATTCACCTGTCTTGTCCTCCTAAGTGCTAGGATTACGGGTGGATCACAGGAGAGAGCCAGGCGCCGGGACTTAAGTTTTTTCTCATCTGCATCAGGAAAGAAGGCGTGGTATAACAAGTTAAATGTTTCAAAGAAGCATTACATGTTCAATGACAGTTGACCAAGAGAAGACTGAAAAAGTTGTTTCATTTGTGGTGTTTTTCTTTTCTCTGATGGGGGACTTTGGTGCTGTGAGCTGGTATGCTTATGGCCCAGCCAAAAGTACAAGGCTAAGCCCTTGACTGCTAATCAAATAAACAAGCCTAGATCCTGAATGTAAACTCCATGCCTTTTATTATAATCACAGCTGAACAGGCTTGGCTGGATTTCAGTCATTTATCACCAGCAGTCTGCACTTGCACTGGGAGGGTTTTGTAGATCCAGTTCCACCATACTTTTCCTGGCCCAAGCCCATCCCTTGGCACCTCCTCACCCCTGAGTGTGGTCAGAGCACTGGGTCCAAGGCCTCACTTTGCTACAGCTGCCACACCCAAAGCTGGCAAGGCTGGCAGAAAGAGTGGATGAACTGCTGGCAACATTTGCAGGGTTCCTTCCCTTTTGTTCTGGGTCTGGTTCTTTTTTTTTTTGCAGTTTTTTTTTTTTGACCAGGGCTGGGTTTAAACCCACCACTTCCGGCATATGCGGCCCTACCCCTTTGAGCCACAGGCGCCACCTTGTTCTGGTTCTTTATTGCTTTTTTTTTTTTTTTTTTTTGTAGAGACAGAGTCTCACTTTATCGCCCTCAGTAGAGTGCCGTGGTGTCACACAGCTCACAGCAACCTCCAACTCCTGGACTTAGGCGATTCTCTTGCCTCAGCCTCCTCAGTAGCTGGGACCACAGGCGCCCGCCAGAACGCCCGGCTAGTTTTCCGTTTTTGCAGTTCGGCTGAGGCCAGGTTTGAACCCGCCACCTTCGGTATATCAGGCCGGTGCCCTACTCGATGAGCCACAGGCACCGCCCCCTCTTTATTGCCCTTTGAACACTTCATCCATTGTTTTTGTAAATAATACATGCGGTGCGTGATTATATCGTTTTTGTAAAAAAAAAAATAGGATATCTGAACTCAATATCATCATTCGACTGTATATACGTAGTAATTAACTTGTTTGGTAACGAAACACTAGCACGTGTGGTGTCATCAAAGCCTTGAAAAGTGCTGTGCGTTGGGTCTTCCTTTTTTGCTTTTTTGCCATCACTAGGACAAGGACCTGCCTTGGTTACACTACAAGTTTTAGGAAGAGAAAGAAAGACATACGCAACAGAGGTGCCCTGGCAAACCAGCCTAAGCTATCAGCAGACTTCTGGCTGAGCCACAAATCCAGGAGAATGAATACTTAAAGTTTTAGGCCATTGAGTGTTGAGAGGTTGATTACACAGCATTTTTGCGACAATAGCTAACCCAAATACCATGTCATAGAAACTCCTGCCATGAAGACAAATTAGCAGATGACTAATGACGGCATGTAATAAAAACACTCAGGGTCTGTTTGGCTAGGGTTGTCAGATTTAGCAAATAAAATACAGAATCTAGATCAATTTAAATTTTAGATAAACATCAAATAATTTCTTAGGATAAGTATGTCCCACGTAATATTTGGGAAATGCTGAAAAAATGATTTATTTGGTTTACACATTTAACTGGGCATCCTGTATTTTATCTGGCACCTCCATTCTGGAAGATTTGCAAGAGTCAAGTTATGCAGAAAACACCTGTGTGAAAAATTGGTCCGGTCTAGAAAATGAGAGATATGAAAACAAGTAGTTGTTTCCTCTATTCTCCATCGGGCAATAAATGTACTTACAGGGCAGGGTTTAGGTCTCTGGGGTAGCTGCTGGCAGAGGGACCGAGTCACAGGAAAAATATTGCCTGAAACATTGAAACAGTTCTGGAGACACTTTCAGCCTTGTTATTCATCCACTCTACAATCAGGGATTCATCAGGGAGGCCCTGGCTCTTCTGGTCTCACTGTGGTACTGTGGAGTGCTTTACTCTGAACCATCTGTAACCTGCACCCCTTTAGCCAGGATCCCGGAGACGTTTCCCAGCTACTGTGCCATCTGTCTCCCAGGTGCCTCCAGAGGACCGGCACTGTGGGGGTGGGGAAAGCAGGGCCGCAGGCCTGGGCCCTGGAGGGGACTGTCCAGGAACGGTTTGTCAGAGGTCAGCCCAGCTTACAAGAGCGACCTGCAAATCCAGAGGGCTGGAGGAAATCAAACAGAACAAAGTGAATACCGCGGGAGGCCAGAGTGCCAAACAGCTGAACGTGGGAACTTGGTCCCCCATCCGCCTTCATCTCTGTCTCTCCAGCAGATTCTAGCGAGCCACTGTTTTTGGCTTTGCACAGCCTAATTGGCTATTTTTGTGAGTAGTCGCCAACTCAATCTAGGAGGAAATTCCATGCTGTCAGCCAGCAGCACAGATTGTTGCAGGAAAAATGACACAACTCATCCTCTGGGCAAACTTGCAAATTAGTACAAATTTCCCCATCTCTCCTTCACTCACATAGCTGTCTGGAGAAGGGTGCAAATTTTTCCACGGAAATAGGAGACTTTTCCTCTGTGTGATTTCGTATGATTAAACAAGTCTCTACGGCTCTTGATTTACTTTCATTTCTGGTTCCTGTTTCCCTGACGTTGAAATAGAACCTACACAGCCCCTGCTCCTGGGCACTTCCTAGGACTCTGGCACCAAGCTCTCCTACAAATGACCTTGCTACAAAGTCACATTTCTGAAAGGGACACTGGCCAGCTAAAATTCTGTACCTCCTGATAAATGACACCATGAAAACCAAGCACACACAATGTGGTCATCAGCGCAGAACGGTTTTGACATAAACCACAGCTCACTCATCTGAGGACTGAGGTTGACTGACTCTGCCTCTGACTGCTCACATGCTCTGTTTTCTCCTGACCCAGGCTCTCGCTCAGATACTGCTAGTAGATTTCACCTGCTCTTCCGCTCGGGTTCAATTCAGTGAATAATTATTGAGCCCCTATGGTGCTCCTTATACCATGCTAGGTTCTAGCGGAATCCAATAATTAATAATGCACTGGATCTAGCTTCGGGGGGTTAGTTGTTTAGAAGGAAAGGTCTACAAATTGCTATAAGGTAAGAGGTGACCACAGGAGACCTGCATGTTGGCAGCAACAAGCTGGAGGAGGGGATATGAAGAAATGCTCTTTGGGGCGGCGCCTGTGGCTCAAGGAGTACGGTGCCAGCCCCATATACCGGGGGTGGTGGGTTCAAGCCCGCCCCGGCCAAAAATGCAAGAAAAAAAAAAAAAAAACACCCAGAGAGATGCTCGATGCTCCTTGGCAGGGGTGGCCAGGGGTTGTCTCTTGGAGCTGGGCCATAAACGGCTTCCATAACAGCCTCTGGGAGGCCCGAAAAGTCTAGCCACCAGGACATGAAAAGGTGTGGAGGTAAAGTCACTCCAAAGAATAGGGTTTGTAGGGAAAGTGGAGGGGTTTAGTGTGAGACAAGGAACGGAACGGAAGCCCAAAAGCACTTCTTTGGAGAAGAAGCCAGGCTTCGTCCGTGATCTCAGCTGGACCTCAGAAGCTGGAGGAGCCCACCGTGCCCCCTCCTCTCTTATTTAGAAGGCTAGATCCTAAAATATTTCACTCTGATAGCTTAAAGAATGAATGTTTTGGCTGGGCGTGGTGGCTCAGGCCTGTAATCCTAGCACTGTAGGAGGCTGAGGCAGGTAAGTTGCTTGTGCTCAAGAGTTTGACACCAGCCTGAGCAAGAGTGAGACCCTGTCTCTACTAAAAATAGAAAAACTGAGGCAAGAGGAACACTTGAGCCCAAGACTTGGAGGTTACTGTGAGCTATGATGCTACGGCACTCTACCGTGGCAATAGCTTGAGACGCTCTCAAAAAAATAAAATAAAATTTTAAAAAAGAAAGAATATTTTGCATATCAATGTTAAAATTATGATTCCTTAAGCAGTTTCTTTAGAAAATTTCAAATAGTTCTGAGCTGCAGCTGTCTCTGTGGATAAAGACAAAGTAACTTCGCCCTGTTGCAAAAACTTTTGGAGCAGCAGGAAACCAACCTGTCAACTGAAACTGATTTATTCACTCAACTGGAATGACCCGACCCACTTAACACATCCCCTGAGAGGGCACAGCTTACTTCATTCAGCCCATAGGACCAGGCTGATTACCATGTAATGACATAACATCTTCATGAGTAAGTCCAAGTAGAAATGACCATTCCTGTTTAGTAAATGGAGAAAACTAAGTACAACTTTCACAGTCACACAAGAGAGATATTTCTAGCCTATAATGTGTTTACCAGATCACACCAACGCACTGTTTCCTTAGGTGTAGGATGAATTCCAGGTTTCCTTTGCATCTCAATATGTATATTGTCCTTAACCAGAAAGCCAGATGCCAGAGCTTGTTCATCATCAGAGGTAAAGAGAAATCTAGTTTTGTAGCCGCCCCCGCCCCCAGTTTATATCTAAATATCTGCTAGTCTGTGTTTTCCTCCCTTCATGGCAATTCCTTCCAACCTCTCTTGCTCTTGTCTAGAATAATTCTCTGTAGGTCTTTTCTGTGTCTACAGCTTGTAGGCTGGAAGAGAGCTTGGAGTCCCGCTAAGCTAAGTCTGATTTTGTGACAAGCTGGCCCCAGGCATTCTGTTCCTCAGAAAATGACAAGTGCAGCCGCTCCAGCCTCCAGAATGTCCACCTGGCCTTGATCACCCAGGCTCTCCAGACACTCGCGTGTGGTTGATCTTGGGATGTAAAACAGCTGCTGGCCTCTGAGGCGTCTTGGTGACTATGGAGACAGAAATATAAACATCAGTGAGTCTGGCAGGAAGCAGGTGGGCAGCGTTAGGAGTTAAAGCACCTGCGGGACTGATGTGGCATTGTCGTTATGAGCTGCAAATGACGAAAGCAGGGTCCCTGGGTCTCTTGACTGAAGCTTTACAGTGAGACTCCTCAGCATGGCTCCATTTTCATCCCATGGCCTAGTTGTTGATTTATTCCACAAATGTGTACTAAGGGGTTACCACGTGCTGGGCGCTGTTTAGGCACCAGAGAGAGAAGCGGATAAGGCAAGGTCCCTGAGCTCAGAGAACTTCCACATGAAGAGGGTGACCAACTGTCCCAGTTTGCTCAGGACTGAAGGGAGACCCAGGACATGGGACTTTCAGAGTTAAAACTGAGGAAGTCCTGGGCAAACTGGAACATGTCATTCACCCTCCTGGGGGAGACACACTTTAACAAGTACACGAATCAGTATAATCATTTCAAATGGTGACAAATGCAGCGAGGGAGGTGATGCCCAGTGGGCGGTGCTGAGTGGCTGGAAGAGGGAGGGGGAAGCAGGTGCTTGCTGACAGCTGGGCAAGGAGGGTCTCTCTAAGGAGGTGATTCTGAGCTGAGGCCTGACGGGGCATAGAAGAGCCTTGCAAGTCGAGGGGGCAGGAACAGACTTGCCCACTTGAGGGAAAGAAGGAAGGCCGGAGAAGCTGGAGTGGAGTGGGAAGAGAGAAGGGAAGTCAGGGGGGTGGCGGGGCCGTAGTACAGAGCTGAGAGTCCAGAACCACAAGAATCCAGAAAGCTTGCTTCTGTGGTGGCCCAACACGCCTCACAACAAAGGGAGGTCCTAGTCATTATCCTCTTCCTGGTACAGGTGAAGAAACCGAGGCGCAAACCCTGAGGACGCACTCACGTGCAGCCAGCCATGGACGCCAGGCTTCGGACCCAGGGGCTGGCTTCCCCCCACAGCCAGTTTTAGGCAGGAGGGTACCACGATCTGAGTCACATCTGGGCCAAGCTCTATGTGTGGTCTCCCTGTTTGTCTCCCCTGCTCCAGGCCCATCAGATCTCAGCATCTCCTGGACCGAGTCGAAGCCCCAGATTTTCAGTGGGCTGGGCCACTCTAATATTCTTACGATAGGCTTCATGTGGAAGAAGTCAGGGAGGTGAAAATATTATGGCATATGGCTTTTTTAACTTCCACTGTGCTTCTCTATAACCACCCTCAGCGTATTATTCTTACCCCTTGTTGAATACAGAAAACAACATAACCATCCGACCGCAAAGGCTGTTTCATCAGCAACCAAATTACTTTATTGGAATGGTTAACAACGGGTTTTCTTTCTCCCACCATTTCTGATAAAATGTTTGCACAGCATTATGCGGGGAAATATAGAGCTACGGCAATAAAAAAAGAACAAGGATAATTTGTGTGTTGGCATTTCCACAATAGAATGTCAAATATTTCATACCCCAGTGGTATTAAGCCTTTCTTCGCTTACTGCTAGTTTTTAAAAACATGCTTTATGTTCAGTTTATTATTAATCTTTAGCAGCACATATACATTATATATACTCTTGTTAAATGATATGTTTCCCAAACAATATTTTAAAGTCTGTCATAAAAATAAATAGATCTTGTGTGTTGAAAATGATACTATGTCAGGGAAACTAACAGGCAGTTGAAACTGAGAGGGAACATTTCTTTCTAAAGGCCATCCTGCTCAGGGCGGCGCCCGTGGCTCAGTGAGTAGGGCGCTGACCCCATATACCAAGGGTGGCAGGTTCAAACCCGGCCCCAGCCAAACTGCAACAACAACAACAAAAATAGCCGGGTGTTGTGGCGGGTGCCTGTAGTCCCAGCTACTTGGGAGGCTGAGGCAAGAGAATCACCTAAGCCTGGGAACTGGAGGTTGCTGTGAGTTGTGTGACACCAGGGCACTCTACCGAGGGTGATGAAGTGAGACTGTCTCTACAAAAAAAAATTAAAGACCATCCTGCTCTTGTTTTATGCAGTGACCACCCGCTTCCCCAGCCTTTTTCAGAATTCCTTGCAGAGATCATTAAGGCAAAGAGAATTTGTTGCTTTTTTAGAATGTGGTAATTAATCAATGTGGACTCATTTTTTCTCATTATTCTTAGAATTCTTCACAAATAAGTTTCCAGGTGGTAGATGTGGATAATCAGATCCCAAATTTAAATAGAAGTTATCAAATTTTAAGGGTACTTACAAATCACATATTGTGAAATGAATTGAAAAGTAATCTGTATGTATCATTTGGATTTTAGAGATTTTTTATTCTTAAGAAATAACTTTAGGCTCGGCGCCTGTGGCTCAACAGGTTAAGATGCCAGCCACATACACCTGGGCTGGCGGGTTCGAATCTAGCCCAGGCCCACCAAACAACGACAGCTGCAACCAAAAAATGGCCAGGCATCGTGGGAGGTGGAGGCAAGAGAATCGATTGAGCCCAAGAATTGAAGGTTGCTGTGAGCGTGATGCCACGGTACTCTATCCAGGGTGGCAGCTTGAGGCTCTGTCTGAAAAAAAGAAAAGAAAAGAAAAGAAATAGCTTTAGCTAGGCACAGCGGCTCACGCCTATAATTCTAGCACTCTGGGAGGCTGTGGTGGGTGGATTGCCTGAGCTCAGGAGTTCGAGACCAGCCTGAGCCAGAGTGAGACCCTCGTCTTAAAAAAAAAAAAAAAAAAAATTGCTGGATGTTGTGGTGGGTGCCTGTAGTCCTAGCTTCTTGGGGGGCTGAGGCAAGAAAATTGCTTTGAGTCCAAGAGTTTAAGGCTGGTATGAGCTATGACACAACGCCACTCTACAAAGGGTGACAAAGTCAGATTCTGTCCCCCCCAAAAAAGCTAAAAAAAAAAAAAGAAAGAAAGAAATAGCTAGACCATAATAAATTCTAGATTAAAAACAACAAAACAAAACAAAACAGTAGTATCAAAAAGGAGGGGAAGAGGGAGACGCCTGTGGTTCAGTGAGTAGGGGGCTGGCCCATACACTGAGGGTGGCGGGTTCAAACCTGGCCTCATCCAACTGCAACAAAAAATAGCCGGGTATTGTGGCAGGTGCCTGTAGTCCCAGCTACTCAGGAGGCTGAGGCAAGAGAATCGCCTAAGCCCAGGAGTTGGAGGTTGCTGCGAGCTGTGTGATGCCACGGCACTCTACCGAGGGTGATAAAGTGAGACTCTGTTTCTACAAAAAAAATAAATAAATAAAATAAAAGAGGAGGGGAAGAGCAGAGAGAAACCTATAACTAGCTCAGGCTTTGTGTTTCCAAAAGTAAAAGTCTCCCTGTGGCATCCAGGAACCTGGTAAAGACCTTGCATGGTCCATGGAGACATTTACCCTCCAGGTTCAAAGCTGGGCTGAAGGAATGGAGATAGAGGTTTGCGAAGCCCTCCTGAGGGAAGCTGTTCTGGAACCCGAAGTGGCATATTGTAGGGAATTTTCTTAACAAGCTCGGGTAGTTGCATAAGTGAGCACATACATCACATGTGATATTGAACACATTTTTTAATTGTCTTTTTCATTGCAAAAAGAGGGACAAAGCACCTTCAGAATCCCAGAGTGAGCAAGAGAGAGCAATGTCACAAACTCCTGTCATTTGACAATTGGACACTTGGTACCCAGGCCTGGGAGTGAGGAATGGAAAAGGTGGGGATGGTAGGTTGAAAAGGGCCTCAACCTGTGGATATTACCTCATATGACAGAATGAACATGTGGTGAATATTACAGATAGCAAAAGATGTGATTAAGTCAAGGATCTTCAGTGGAGCTGGTCCTGGATTATCAAGGTGGGCGCTAAATGTCATCTCACACTTATCTTTATAACAGAGGCAGAAGGCATTTGGGCATTGACCCACAGAGGAGAGAAAGCAATGTAAAGATAGAAGCTGGGTTGGCACGGCGCCTGTGGCTCAACGGGCTAAGGCACCAGCCACGTACACCTGAGCTGGCAGGTTCGAATCCAGCCCGGGCCCGCCAAACAACAATGACGGCTGCAACCAAAAAATGGCCGGGCGTTGTGGCGGGCGCATGTAGTCCCATCTACTCGGCCGGCCGAGGCAAGAGACTCTCTTGAGCCCAGGAAGTGGAGGTTGCTGTGAGATGTGATGCCATAGCACTCTACCCAGGGCGACAGCTTGAGGCTCTGTCTCCAAAAAAACAAAACAAAACAAACAAACAGAAAAATTGTATATTGCTTTGGGTAGTATGGACATTTTAAAAATGTTGATTCTTCCCAGCCACGAGCATGGTATGTTTTTCCATTTGTTGACATGTTCAGTTATTTCTTTTCTTGGAGTTTCATAGTTTTCTTTATAAAGATCTTTCACATCCTTTGTTAGATAAACTCCGAAATATTTCATCTTCTTTGGTACTACTGTGAAAGGGATGGAGTCCTTAACTGTTTTTTCGGCTTGACTATTATTGGTATGTATAAAGGCTATAGATTTATGGGTGTTGATTTTGTAGCCTGAGATGCAGCTGTATTCCTTGATCCCTTCTAAAAGTTTTGCACTTGAGTCCCTGGTGTTTTCCAAATATACAATCATATCATCTGCGAAGAGTGAAAGTTTAATCTCTTCTGATCCTATGTGAGTACCCTTGATCGCCTTTTCTTCCCTAATTGCAATGGCTAAAACTTCCATTACAATGTTGAAGAGCAGTAGAGACAATGGGCAACCTTGCCTAGTTCCTGATCTAAGTGGAAATGAATTCAATTTAACTCCATTCAATACAATATTGTCTGTGGGTTTGCTGTAGATGGCCTCTATTAGTTTAAGAAATGTCCCTTCTATTCCAATTTTCTGAAGTGTGATCATGAAGGGATGCTGGATGTTATCAAAAGCTTTTTCTGCATCAATTGAGAGAATCATATGGTCCTTATTTTTTAATTTGTTTATGTGCTGAATTACATTTATGGATTTATGTATAATGAACCAGCCTTGAGATCCTGAGATGAAGCCCACTTGGTCGTGGTGTATAATTTTTTTGATGTGTTGCTGGATTCTGTTTGTTAGGATCTTATTGAATATTTTTTGCATCAATATTCATTAGTGATATCAGTCTGTAGTTTTCTTTTCTTGTTGGGTCTTTTCCTGGTTTAGGGATCAAGGTAATATTCACTTCATAGAATGTGTTGGGTAGTATTCCATCTTTTTCTATATTTTGGAAAAGGTTGAGTAATATAGGTACTAGTTCCTCTTTAAAGGTTTGGTAGAATTCTGACG
>CAUYRH010113273.1:0-12909 GCA_963574655.1 Perodicticus potto | reverse complement strand
TAGAGCGCCGTGGCATCACAGCTCAAAGCAACCTCCAACTCCTGGGCTCAAGCGAGTCTCTTGCCTCCGTCTCCCAATTAGCTGGGACCACAGGCGCCCGCCACAACGCCCAGCCATTTTTTGGTTGCAGCCATCATTGTTGTTTGGTGGGCCCGGGCTGGATTCGAACCCGTCAGCTCAGGTGTACGTGGCTGGCGCCCTAGCCCACTGAGCCACAGGCACCGAGCCTATGCTGTTATTTTAAAATAACACTTAGACACAAAGAAAACTTGTGATTTATAATCTTTTTTCTTTTTCCTTCAACAAACTTTTTAAGTAACAAATATCACCTAAGTCCTTCTTTAGGCTATTTTCATCCTCAATTCTTGTTTCATTTCTCTGTCTGGTTCCATGAGTGCTTACCCATCTCATTTCAAACACAAAAGACAACAAGTCCAATGCCTACTACATAAAGAGCATGACCCAATTTCCCAAAAGGGGGGAAATATCATCACATCAAAAAATCATTGTGCATCACAAGGCAAGTCATCCTCCTGAGGGTGAAAAGAACTGAAATCAGAATCTCTGGGATCCCCAAGACTGTAGCTCAGTGACTGAAGAATTCAATTAAAATGACTGACCCCCACACCCAGCAGGCATCCAGGTTGTGCTAAGAGCTATGTGGGAAGAGGACAGGATCTCCAACAGGATTCACTCTTAATACACGAACATAGTAGTGTTAGCACATACTAGGTGCTTTCACAGCCAGGGCAGCTGCTAGAGAAGAGTTTATCCACATGCTTACAATCTTCAAGATCAGGGCTGAGTGTTACCAGTGTAACTGAAAGCATTAATAATCACTGGACAATTTCTGATTTTTCTGAAGATGTCATTTAGGCATTTCAAAGAACTTTTGTGAGGACAACCTGATAACACCAGTTAGAATGCTCAAAAAATTAAAAAGCCCCCGCTCCTATAAGTTCTTTTTTTTTTATTTTTACATATTCATGTGTTAATTAGGTTTCCACTTTTTGCCTTCACAGAATTTAAAAGGCTTAAAATTTAATAACAATAACAATGTTTAAGATAAGGACTAGAAACAAAAACCACGAAAAGAATGAACAAAGATAAATACATTCAGAAAAGAAAACAGACGATTACTGCATCAAATATTAAGCAATATTAATAATAATAATGCCAAGAAAGTTAACGTTCACATTGTCAAATAAGAGTATGTCTATTATAGAATGCTTTAAATATAAATTCTTGTATTTAAAAATAAACTTTATATGCCAAGCCTGTAGCTCACTGAGTAGGGCACCAGCCACATACCCCAAGGCTGGTGGGGTTCAAACCGGCCTGGGCCAGCTAAAACAACAATGACAATTGCAACAACAACAACAAAAAAAATAGCTGGATGTTGTGGGGGGCACCTGTAGTCCCAGTTACTTGGGAGGCTGAGGCAAGAGAATCGCTTAAGCCCAAGAGTTTGAGGTTGCTGTGAGCTGTGATGTTGCAGCATTCTACCCAGGGCGACAGCTTAACACTCTGTCTCAAAAAAATGAGATAAAATAAAATACACTTTATAGGAAACATGAATTTTAAATAAGTTTCTGTGAAACTCAAGGGAGTTAGATACATTAGGTATTCAAGAAATTTCAGATTAAAAAAAAGAAAGAAATTTCAGATCTACCACTAATGTGAGTTACTGCTAAACAAGCCTAAGGCATCTAAATTCAATCTTCTAAGTAACACACATAGGTTTGATATAAAATGGTAATACTATAAAGTAAATAACACAAGAACTTAATTATTCAGAAATCTACTCCAATATCTGGGTCTTTGCTGCTTCTCCTTCCCTTCCTTTATTGGCACAACTTTTTTTTTTTTTTTTTTTTTTTTTTTTTGAGACAGCCTCAAACTGTCACCCTGGAGAGAGTGCAATGGCATTACAGCTCACAGCAACCTCCAATTCCTGGGCTCAAGCGAGTCTCCTGCCTCCGCCTCCCAAGTAGCTGGGACTACAGGCGCCTGCCACAACGCCCAGCCATTTTTTGGTTGCAGCCGTCATTGTTCTTTGGCAGGCCCAGGCTGGTTTCGAACCCGCCAGCTCAGGTGTATGTGGCTGGCGCCTTAGCCCGTTGAGCCACAGGCACCGAGCCTGGCTTATCTTTTAGATATTTCCAAGAAATGGAAAAAGGAAGTGAATTTAAACAGGTTAATCTGACCATATCACAGCAATTCTGATGCTCTAGTAAAGGTTTTATTGAAAAGGAGATTAAAAGGCTGAACTCGGTGGCTCATGCCTATAATTCTAGCACTCTGGGAGGCCAAGGCAGGTGGATTGTTTGAGCTCACAGGTTTGAGACCAGCCTGAGCAAGAGCAAGACCCCATCTCTAAAAATAGCTGGGTGTTGTGACGGGCGCCTGCAGTTCCAGCTACTCAGGAGGCTGAGGCAAGAGAATCGTTTGAGCCCAAGGGTTTGAGGTTGCTGTTGAACCATGACACTACAGCACTCTACCAAGGGTGACAAACTGAGACTGTCTCAAAAAAAAAAAAAAAATCCAAAAAAATGACATTAGAGTTGAGAGAAAGGAACTTAACCATGACTCCCCACAACTACTTTTGAAAATCCTTTAAGCTAAAAAGGTGCTTAAAGCCAGAAAGGTGCAATTTAAGCTAGAAAGATGTTCTTATTCCCAAATATTTCCCATATTCAGTGACCAGGACTACTGCCCTCAGCCTAGATGATGTCTTTAAAACATAAATACCCTAAGGAGAGGTAATATAAAAAGTCATTAATACTTTTCCATTACTGAAATATCAGGAGATTTATTTTCTCCCAGAAAGAACGAACTGAGTAGTCTACATTAAAGCATTAAAATGGATTGGGGGTAGGGATGGGAGGTGTAGGGCACAAGACATAAAGCACACCAAAGGCAAATCCCTCACCTTACCCCATAATCCCTATTAGAGACACACACCAATCCACAGGTGAAAATATTTTATTTTCAGTTACTCAGATCCCATGACCTATGCCCTCAATGTCTGTGTGACTAGTTTTTTGTTTTGTTTGAGACATGGTCTCCCAGTGTTGCTCAGGCTTAAGCAATCCTCCAACCTCAGCCTCATGAGCTCAGGAGTAGTTAGGATTATAAGCATGAGCCACCATGCCCTCCTTCTGTGCCCTAACTATTCCAACACCAAGGCTGCTAGGCATCAGAAAAACCCAGGGAACCTTATAAAGAGGGCGTGTGCACACACCCACAGGTTCCTGCTGCTGTGCTTTCATTTTTATCTGCAGGCTCAGGGCCTGTGAGCTAACAAGGCAATGAGATTCCAAGAACTCTGTCCACTCAAAATTGTCCGAATTTCTAAGAAGAGGGAAAGTGGGAATATGCAAATAAATGGATCCTGATATTCTTCTTTCAGTTTAAGAGTCTTAGCCTGGAAAAAAATTAGAGCCATAATTTAGAAGAAAATTAGATACGCTTGTCCTGCCAGTGTGTGGAGGAACACACTCTATGCAACTCTGACATGTTTTTGAAAAGGAGAAAATAGTTTTGATCTTGCAAGAATGAGTGGTTCTTTCATTGGCTGAATTATGTACTACTAGACCAAGATTATCAATATTCCTTTTCCCCCAGAGATTTCAAAGCAGCTTGATATACATGCTGCTCCCCATTACAGGTCGGTGGATGATAAAAGGTAGGGGTGCCATCGACCTTCATTTTACTACCAGAAAAAAACATAAGAAACCCAGAGACTTGCCCTAATTATGTGAAACCCAGGATTCTTAGCTTTTTTTTTTTTTTTGAGACAAGAGTCTTACTATGTTGCCCTCAGTAGAGTGCAGTGCCATCACAGCTCACAGCAACCTCAAACTCTTGGACTTAAGCGATTCTCTTGCCTCATCCTTCCAAGTAGCTGGGACTATAGCACCTGCCACAACGCCCAGCTATTTTCTGGTTGCAGCTGTCATCATTGTTGTTCAGCAGGCCTGGGTCGGGCTCGAACCCACCACCTTCAGTGTATGTGGCTGGCACCCTACTCACTAAGCTATAGGTGCTGAACCCATTGTCAGCTTTTTGATTCAACCAATATCCCTCTAATATCCACATCTGACTTTTGAGTTTGGACATTTTCAAACCCAATTAGTTATGAACTAAAATAAAATCCTAAGCCCTTTGCTAACTGAATAGAACGCTCTCGGCCAAGGGGACCCCAGAAATACCTTAAAACTGAGTTCCTTACCATGATGGGATGAGAGATAAAACACAATTACAAATGCATAATTTCCGATGGCTTATTGAATATGTATTTTGACCACCTTAATATAAAATCTTGTTCCTTTTGTCCATCCTTTGAACTAGCTTCCCAACCTCTTAGAATTCTTAGTCCCAATTCCTTTATGAGAAATAAAGTTCTCCTTTTTCCAAACTATAAATCTCATTATTAATTTTTTTAGTTAACATAGTATACATTCAAAAGGGTGGAATGGGAATACCTACTTCTTATTGATTTATATAAGCCCCAGGATTTACGCATTTACGAAGAGATTTTTTTAGAAACATCCAATGAAAATAAAATGTAACTAAACATTAAAAGCTGAATACAATTAAATAGGCTGGCTCGGCACCTGTAGCTCAAGCAGCTAGGGCGCCAGCCACATACACTGGAGCTGGAAGGTTCAAATTTAGCCCAGGCCCACCAAATAACAATGACAACTACAATCAAAAAATAGCCGGGCATTGTGATGGGCACCTGTAGTCCCAGCTATTTGGGAGGCTGAGACAAGAGAATCGCTTAAGCCCAAGAGTTTGGGCTTGGCGCCTGTGGCTCAATGGGCTAAGGTGCCAGCCACGTACACCTGAGCTGGCGGGTTCGAATCCAGCCTGGGCCCGCCAGACAACAATGACGCTGCAACCAAAAAATGGCCGGGCGTTGTGGCGGGCGCCTGTGGTCCCAGCTACTTGGGAGGCGGAGGCAAGAGACTCACTTGAGCCCAGGAATTGGAGGTTGCTGTGAGCTGTGATGTCACAGCACTCTATCCAGGGTGACAGCTTGAGGCTCTGTCTCAAAAAAACAAAACAAAACAAACAAACAAAAAAACAAAAAGGGTGGCGCCTGTGGCTCAAGGAGTAGGGTGCCGGCCCCATATACCAGGGGTGGTGGGGTTCAAGCCCGGCCCTGGCCAAAACTGCAAAAAAATAAATAAATAAAATCCAGTCTTCTCAATCACATTAAAAAAAAAAAAAAAAAAAAAAGCCCAAGAGTTTGAGGTTGCTGTGAACTGTGATACCACGGCACTCTACCCAGGGCAATAGCTTGAGACTCTATCTCAAAAAAAAAAAAAAAAAAAAAAGAAGAAGAAAAAACCCAATTAAATCGGCCATTCAAGGCATGGTGGCTCACCTCGTATTCCTAGCATTCTGGGAGGCCAAGGTGGTTGGATCACCTGAGCTCACAAGTTTGAGACCAGCCTGAGCAAGAGCAAGACCCTGTCTCTAAAAAATAGCTGGATATTGTAGCAGGCACCTGTAGTCCCAGCTACTTAGGAGGCTGAGGCAAGAGGATCACTTAAGCCTAAGAGTTTGAGGTTGCTGTGAGCTATGACACCACGGGACTCTACCAGGTCCAAGAAAATGAGACTGTCTCAAAAATTAATCAATCACTGTAAAAAAAAAAAAAAAAAGTAGTAAATTGGCCAGGGTTAGCCTATAATTCTAGAACTCTGGGAGGCCAAGTTGGGAGGCAGGATCCCTTGAGCTCAGGAGTTTGAGACCAGCCTGAGCAACAGCTAGACCCTGTCTTTACCAAAAATAAAAAAATTACCTGGGCATTGTGGCCAGCACCTGTAGTCCCAGCTCCTGGGGAGCCCGAGGCAGGAGGATTACATAAGCCCAAGAGTTCGAGGTTACTGTGAGCTAGGATGTGCCAGCTATGGCTCTCTAGCCTGGGCATCAGAATGAGACTCTTTCTCAAAGTAAGAAAAAAGGAGAAAAGCTTAATATAATTAAGTCATGGCTAATTTTTTTTGAGACAGAGGCTCACTATGTTGCCCTTGGTAAAGTGCTGTGGCGTTACAGCTCTCAGCAACCTCCAACTCTTGGGCTTAAGCAATTCTCTTGCCTCAGCCTCCCAAGCACCTGGGACTACAGGCACCTACCATAACACCTGGCTATTTTTCTTGTAGTTGTCATTGTTGTTTGGCAGGCCCAGGCCAGGTTTGAACCCACCAGCCCCAGTGGTGCACGTGGCCGGCGCCCTAGCCGCTGGGCTACAGGCACCAAGCCAGTCATGGCTAATTTTTATGTTTTTTCAAAACATCACGTCCCAGTTCATTTTATAACTTGTCATTTTCAGCAGGATTTAATGTTTAGCTATTAAGATTTTCTGTATTTTGAAAAACTTTGGTTGAAAAATATCTGGGTTAAAAACTACTTTTAAGTGTTCTGATTTGATTTATAGGAAATTATTCTAATTTTGGGCTAAGTAGAATTAGTTCCCATATGACAATGGATGGAGTGCCTAAGAAACAACAGCTGAATGGCAAAGCACACTGGAGGAGGAAGACACTTCACTTAAATCTTTTTTTTGAGACAGAGTCTTACCTTGTTGTCCCCGGTAGAATGCCCTGGCGTCATAGCTCATAACAACCTCTAACTCTTGGGTTAAGTGATTCTCTTGCCTGAGGCTCCTAAGTAGCTGGGACTACAGGTGCCTGCTACGATATCCGGCTATTTTTTAGAGACAGGGTCTTGCTCTAGCTCAGGATGGTCTTGAACTCATGAGCTCAGGCAATCCGCTCACCTTGGCCTCCCAAAGTCTGGGATTACAGGCATGAGCCACACCAGCACTTTATTTAAATCTTAAAGAAACCAAATGACAACAATTCTGAGCACACTAAGAAAAAGTGTTGCTGATTTTAGTTTGAAGTGCAGATTTGGGTCCTTCATCATTCCTGATGAGGTACCTTCCATGGCAAAGTCATTTGCAAACAACTTTGACAAATTACAATATATTTTCATGAACAGGATAGAGAAGATTTAAACACCCACTCTCCGCCCCTTGTACACCCCCATACCTACACCCCTACACACAGAGTCATCTAGATTTGCTTGAATATCACAAACTATGCAATGGCACCAGCTTTCTCTATAATCTATAGATTCAGATGAAGAAATATTCTACTACATTTAAGATAAAAATTGGAGAGCAGGAACAGCAATGAAAGACAAACTCCTTGCTGGGCAACAAGGGAGAAGTGATATTAATCAAACCAATTCTGGGATTGCAGATTTTCTCCAATTGGAGAGATCATTAACTTGCTCTGCCAATAGCACTATCTCCTAACATTCTCAGTGTGTTTTTTTTGTTGTTTTGTAGCGACAAAGTCTCACTATATCATCCTTGGTAGAGGGCCATGATGTCACACAGCTCACAGTAACCTCCAACTTCTGGGCTTAGGCAATTCTCTTGCCTCAGCCTCCTGATTGGCTGGTACTACAGGCGCCCGCCACAACGCCCAGACATTTTTCGTTGCAGTGTGGCCAGGGCCAGGTTTGAACCCGTCACCCTCAGTATATGGGGCAGGCACCCTACTCCCTGAGCCACAGGCGCTGCCCCCAGCGTGGTTTTTTTGTTTGTTTGTTTGTTTTTGACAGTCTCACTTTGTCACCCTTGGTAGAGTGTCATGTCATCATAGCTTACAGCAACTCAAACTCCTGGGCTCAAGCAATTCTCTTGCCTCAGCCTCCTAAGTAGCTGGGACTACAGGTGCCCACCACAATGCCTGGCTATTTTTAGAGACAAGGTCTTGCTCTGGTTCAGGCTACTCTTGAACCTGTGAGCTCAGGGCAATTCACCCACCTCAGCTTCCCAAATGCTAGCATTACAGGTGTGAGTTACCATGCCTGGCCCCTCCTATTTCTTCTTGTTTGTTTGTTTGCAGACAATGTCTCATTCAGTCACCTTGGCTGGAGTGTAGTGGCATCACCATAACTACTGCAACTTCAAACTCCTGTGCTCAGGATCCTCTTGCTTTAGCCTCACAAAGTATCTAGGACTAAAGTTGCATGCCTTTTTAAAATTTTTCCTAGAGACTAGGTCTAGTTCTTACTCAGGCTCATCTGGAACTCCTGACCTCAAGCAATCCTCTTACCTTGGCCTCCCAAAGTGCTAGGATATTAGGCATGAGCCACCATGCCCAGCCTCAATGTGGTTTCTTTAGGGTATTCATAACAGTACCATTGGGCAGAAACAGTCATAGTTAGAATGCAGTATTTTCCTTGACTCTTCCATAGAGGAAGCAAATACAGCTATGTAAGGGGGGCAAATGTTGAAAACACCAAGGATAGGCTCAGCGCCTATAGCTCAGCAGCTAGGGCGCCAGCCACATAACACTGGGGTTGGAGGGTTTGAACCCACCCCAGGCTGGCCAAACAACAATGGCAACAACAACAAAAAAACAGCTAGGCATTGTGGCAGGTGCCTGTAGTCCCAGCTGCTTGGGAGCTGAGGCAAGAGAATCGCTTAAACCCAAGAGTTTGAGGTTGCTGTGAGCTGTGATGCCACAGCACTCTACCCAGGGCAATATAGTGAGACTCTGTCTCAAAAAAAAGCAAACAAAAAAAAAACACCAAAGATAATAAAGACTTTCAAATTCAGAACATGCTGATTTGGGGAGAAAAGTTTTAGATGATTTTTAATTTTTTGCTACAGTTGTGTGGGTTGTAGGGACTAATTTTGATGGGTTTCCAACTATAAAAGCTCTTCCCATCTGTTTGTATTCCTACATCAGTTTGCTAGGGGTACCATAACAAAATACCATGGACTGGTTGGCTTATATAACAGAAATTTATTTCTCATATTTCTGGAGGCTAGAAATCCAAAGTATAGTTTCTCCTGAAGAAACTATTGGTTTGCAGATGGTCAATTTTTTTTTTTTTGAGACAGAGCCTCAAGCTGTCACCCTGGATAGAGTGCAGTGGCATCACAGCTCACAGCAACCTCCAATTCCTGGGCTCAAGCGAGTCTCTTGCCTCTGCCTCCCAAGTAGCTGGGTCTACAGGCGCCCGCCACAACGCCCGGCCATTTTTTGGTTGCAGCCATCATTGTTGTTTGGCGGGCCCGGGCTGGATTGGAACCCGCCAGCTCAGGTGTATGTGGCTGGCGCCTTACCTGCTTGAGCCACAGGCACCGAGCCCAGATGGTCATTTTCTTAAATGGCCTTCTCTTTGTACTCAACAACCTCTGGTATCTTATTCTTTTCCCTTAAGGACAAAGTCATTTTGAATTTGAGACCAACCCAAAAAAGCCTCATTTTAACTTAACCACCTCTTTGAAGACCTCATCTCCAAAATAGTTACATTCTGAGTTACAGGGGGTAGGAACATCAATATATGAATTTTAGGGGGACACAATAAAATATTCCCCAGTACTTCAAGGGTCCAGTGTTTAGATAGCATCTGATAAGTATAGTTGATGAGACTATAATTGATGATGATGATAATCTGACTCTTAATTCCTGGCTTGCTGCTCATACATGTTATACAAATAAGAATTTTTAGTAGATAAGTCCAGAAATAGGAAAAACACACATAACACTAAAGTTACCTACTGATTGTCTAGGTCTGTCAGCCCAGTTTGGCAGAAGCCGTATCTGGCCTCACCCTCAATGAACTTGATTTTGAAATGTCATTTAATCTATGGGAGCTGCCAGGATAAAAGCAGCCAGGAAGCGGATTAGAAAATAGCACAAAAGAAATCTCTCCTAATCCCCACCTCTAGATCCTGTTAAGTGCCTTGCCTGCCACGCTGTGTCCCAAAGTTGAGCCCTGAAGACTGATTCAGGATCTGGCACAGCATTCTGTGAGGAGAAAGGATCTGTGAATACACAGGCTGCATGAAGTTAGTCATTAGTTTTTTCTACCTCAAATAGCTTATTGCATACTTCTGGAGGCGTTATGTAGAGAGGCAGAAAGAGAGGAGGCTACATCTTTATTATCTAGGGCTGAATTATGACTGACATCACTTGGGTTGCTGAGGCCTTTTTCAAATATAATAATCATCTCTCACATTAACACCATGTTTTACTGTTTAGAGCATGATCTCATTTTATCCTTAGAATAGTCCTGTTAACTAGGAAGAAATCAAGTCACAAGGGAAGATAGTTAGAAAAACTGTAAAAGTGACAGAATTTGCCCATCTGACCCAAAGCAGATCTTTTTAGTAGCACATCTGACAGAAAGACTTCATCAGACCAATGCAATGGATTTTAAGGGCTTTTATATACTTCTGATCCAATTTATGGAGAAAAAAAAAGTAAGGCCTCATTTATTTCAAACTGTACACAATTCTATAACTAACTATAGTTTAAAAGTTCAGAAGAGCAGGGAGTCAAGTCCTAACTAGCGAAGAAATAGTCTTTCTTATGTGGTCACCACACATTCAACAAACTTTGAAAATAAAGGAGGAAATACAACACTTTTTTTTTTTTTTTTTTTTGAGACCAAGCCTCAAGCTGTCGCCCTGGGTAGAGTGCAAAAGTGGCATCACAGCTCACAGCAACCTCCAATTCCTGGGCTCGGTGAGTCTCCTGCCTCTGCCTCCCAAGTAGCTGGGACTACAGGCGCCCACCACAACGCCCGGCCATTTTTTGGTTGCAGCCGTCATTGTTGTTTGGCGGGCCCAGGCTGATTCAAACCCGCCAGCTCAGGTGTACGTGGCTGGCACCTTAGCCCATTGAGCCACAGGCGCCGAGTCGGAAATACAACACTTTGAGGCAGATGCAGGGATCATTTTTGGACCCTCAGGAAAAATGAATGCTACAATTAAAGAAAAATCAACATGGAAAATATAAACAGGAGAGATTGTGAGAAAAGTGTGAGAGATCTGAAGACATTAGCAAATTCAGAGGAGACAAAAATTACACAAGATAACAAAAACTAATGATGATAATAATAAGCAACAATAATTAATAATGGCTAACACTTACTAATCATATAAAAAATGCCAAGTATTCTGCTAAGTGCTGTACATGCACCATTTCATGGTGGTGAGGATAATGTTATTCCATTTTATAGGTGAGGAAAGTGAGAAAAAGTAAGTAACTTACTCAAAGCCATATGAGTAGTAAGCAGCAGAGACAGTTTTAAACCTGGGTCTGTCTGGCTTCAGTACCTAAGCACTTAACCATTACACAATCCTGACTCACATTCATATATAATATAAACATCACTAATAGTCATTAAGTACCCCCGTGTGACTACACTTCAGGTAATGTTAAGATAAAGACTCAAAGGAAAGCTGGGTGTTGCCAATATGACTCTCAAAGTCAATCTTAAAATGGCCAATGAAAACCACTTCATAGATAGGCAAGGAGTAATACTGGCTGCATTTGGAAGATTTCTAGCATGAACATAGTAGTATGATGGGATAGCAACCCAGCTGAGTTAACATGTACATGTGACCCAGGTACAGAAGCATATTTTATATAACTATATATGTGAGTACATATAAAATTACATATTTTTTAAGGGACAGACCTCTCTCTCCTCTGAATTGGTGATGTAAATATAATGATCTTACAGTGTCTGATTTTGGTATGTACATGCCTATTTGTTAGTTCTTATACCCAAAGATTAGTGAATATGGGCTTTGAAGTATACAGACCTAAATTCAAACCTTAATCAAGACTCTACCACTTTCTAGTAGTGTGGTTTGCTAGGTTTCAGTTTCTTAATCTATAAAATGGTGGTTTAAACAGATTAAACAAATTAAGTTGCTATGAGGATTCAATGATAATGTATTTAAAGAAACTTAACAGTTTTTGATAGATTTTTGGGGGGTAAAACTGTGTCTTATACCCCTCTGATTTTATCACAGTCTCTCATATTCAACTTATTAAGATAATATTGGTCGGCTCGGCACCTGTGGCTCAACGGGCTGAGGCGCCAGCCAAGTACACCTGAGCTGGCAGGTTTGAATCCAGCCCAGGCCTACCAAACAACAATGATGGCTGCAACCAAAAAATGGCCAGGCGTTGTGGTGGGCGCCTATAGTCCCAGCTACTTGGGAGGCGGAGGCAGGAGACTCGCTTGAGCCCAGGAATTGGAGGTTGCTGTGAGCAGTGATCCCGCCGCACTCTATCCAGGGTGACAGCTTGAGGCTCTGTCTCAAAAAAAAAAAAAAAAAAAAAAAAGATAATATTGGTCCATTGAGCAGTATCTCGATTTACTTTCCCCAAGGGAAAAAACATATACTTTACTCTGACACTAACACAGTGTCTCGGGCAATCTAGGCTGACCAAGAAACATCATTTGGCACCCTGAAATCTGCAGCAGCATCCTGCTTTCTGGATGCTCCCAGCAGTTTCCAACGTCACTATTGCCCAAGAAGTACATGACCATCAGTTAGTGGAAGAACATCAGAGGCACCATGGTTGAATGTCTTCCCTCGGAGCTCTGGCTGAGACACCGGCCAATGCAGATGAGTAGAAGAGTATGATGGGGCACCAGGTGCAAACAAGAGCTGCCAAGAACACAAACCTTCACAGGGGACTGCTGACGAGCACTCTGACTAAAAGCAGGGTAAGACACTCAGGTGCAAACTCTGTCCTTCTTGTCTATCGCAAGAAAGGAGAATACCTATATTAAGCAGCTTCCTTATAATCAAATTGAGGGATGATTTTAATATTCAACAGTAACACTGAGAAATCAGGAAGTCCGTAGTTAAGATGCTATTCATACTTCATTTCCAAAATTCCCTTACCTTGGCTCAGCGCCTGTGGCTCAGTGGGCTAAGGCATCAGCCATGTACACCTGAGCTGGTGGGTTCGAATCCAGCGCGGGCACGCCAAACAACAATGACGGCTGCAACCAAAAAATGGCCGGGCGTTGTGGCGGGCGCCTGTAGTCCCAGCTACT
>CAUYRH010113269.1:0-15992 GCA_963574655.1 Perodicticus potto | reverse complement strand
TTAAACTTAAGACATGAAACTATAAAAATACTAGAAGAAAATGCGGGGAACACTCTTGAAAACATCGGCCTGGGCGAATACTTCATGAGGACCCCCAAAGCAATGGAAGTAGCATCAAAAATACATTACTGGGATCTGATGAAACTAAAAAGCTTCTGCACTGCCAAGAACACAGTAAATATCGCTAGCAGACAACCCTCAGAATGGGAAAGAATATTTGCGAGTTATAACAAATATTTTTTTTAAAAAAACAAAACGCTCCAATCTGTCCGGAATTGTCACTTGTTCTGCATTCTGAGATTTTGACTCACTTAAAAATTTTTTCAGGGGGAAAGTGTAAATGACAAGTTAGGTCTCCTAAAATTATTTTTTCAAAAGTCTAATTATGGCAGTGCCTATGGCTCAAGGAGTAGGACGCCAGCCCCATATACCAGAGATGGCAGGTTCAAACCTGGTCCTGGCCAAAAACTGCAAAAAAAAAAAAAAAAAAAGTCTAATTTATACTGCAGAGGTTTGATTTGTAATGCTGCCCTTATCACAAACTCAATTCTCAAGTACGTGTACGTTCTCAAAGACGAGTACGTTTCACTCGTCCTGTGCTCGCTCCTATTCGGGTGATCTGCAGTGGCCTTTTACAGCAGGCTTGTGATATCTACTACTTTATAACTTTTATATTAAATTTAAATTATAACACTTGAAAACCCTATTCTCTCTGATTACTTTTGCTGTTGTTTAATTTTTAGAATTTTCCTGGCTATTCTTCCCAAAACATTTTTCCAAATGAAATTCAGAATCATTTTGTGAAGTTACCTCTCATAAAATTATATTGAAATTTTTCCCTATGATTCTATTATAGTTAGTTAATTTAAGGAAAATTTAGAATTTTTAAGTATTGGGATTACTATTCAAGATATTTTTCTTTGTGTCAGCTTTGTCATATGATCTTTATTATAATTTCTATAAATTTATTTGCACGGGCACTGCCTATGTCCTGCTAAGTTTATCTCCAGGCGTTTTTAGTGAAAACGTTTGCCCATTTAATGATTGATTTAGACTATAATACCACAAGTTGAGTCTTCATTGTGAATATAAATTTAAAAAGTTATTTTCTGTCAATAGTTGTTGCCAAAGACCTCTTCTTAGTGCCACTTTCCAATATCGAACACACTTTTTTCAAGCTGCTCAGCTGAAGCTGTATCTCAGAATGTTGTCCACAATAGGTCATTCTAGAATCACAGCTCCCCTATCTACATGTTGGCTTGGCCAAGCTTTTGGATATTTATCATAAATATCCAACGAGTTAGGCTTTTATTTATTTATTTATTTTTTCTAGTGTTCCCTGGTAAAGAAACACAACTGGGCAATCAAAGAGTGAGTATTCAGACTCACTGGGGTTAATAAAAACGTTAAATTGATTAAGTGACCATTATGATTAATTCCCATTCACCTAGCAAACAATTATTGAGCCTTCATATGTTCAGAATTCTAGAAACAGAAAAATTTTCCTTCTCTCAAGCAACTCATTGTCTAGTAGGAGAGACAGATACAAAACAAAGAATTAAAATATATGTTATGAAATAATTAAATCTGACAACGTCAATAAGAACTCCTAACCAGATGGCAGCGAAGTCCTTTCTAAAAGTGCGTGTGTGTATGTGTCTACTTCAGCGGCCCCTGCCTGTAATGAACAGGACACTCAGACCTGTGCCCAGCTACAGCCAGTTTCTGTGGGGTATGACTGTGAACTCTTTTTCCCACTCTACCTGGGAAAATGTTGTCTATAATAATCAGGTCAATTCTACCCTATCTACAGCTTCTATCTCTACCAATGGCTTTTAAAATTAAAAAACCCAAGTGATTAATAAAAATATCTGGGGAGAATGATTGAGTCCATGGTATGGAATTATATCCTTTGCACTACATAGATACATATATGCATTATAATAAAGTAAATTATGATATATGCAATACACATATGCACATGCTTGTTGGGGTCCTAGAACTTCTAGCTTCTCTTCACCAAGAAGCTGGTGAGGAGTTTCTTCTGTCGTTGCCCACGTCATGCTGATTCTTTGTGCCCTGCTGTCGTCCTGTGCTGATCTTCACCAGGACACCGTATTGTCATCGAAGTTCATGTCAATGTACAGAAAACTTTTATCCTCTGATTTTATGCTTCTGTAAAGCTCCATTTCCAGTATTACTGAAGAGTTTGTTTATGTGGTTGTTTCTAATTTTTAATTATTAATTTATTTTTTTATTAAATCATAGCTGTGTACATTAGTGCAATCAAGGGGTCCAATGAGGATCTCATTATATTCCCCAGGTGGGTCTTGCACCCTTGGGCTCAAGCAGTCCTCCTGCCTTATCCTCCCAAGGTACTAGGATTGTAGATGTGAGTCACTGTACCTAGTTTAAAGAGTGTTTGTTTGTTGGAGTCTTCATTGGGAGAGTTAAAACTATGACTTTCTGCTTCACCTGATGACGATTCTGCCACGTTGTAGTGTTTTTTTCCTTTGGCCTGTGTTCTGAGAATTCTGTGCATGCTGTGCTCTGCCCCCTGTGAGGACGAGCTACATTGATTATTTTGTAAGGAAGGAGCTCTTGATTGAGATACAAACTAAAAACCTTGGGGTTTTCTTCCATTGGATGAAATTATGGATATAACACACCAGTGAAATGTCACTATGTCATAGGCCTCTCTTCCTCACCACAGCAGTAGTTCATGTACTTAATTTTATTTTAAACTGGTCGATTTTTGAGAATTAACTAAAGCTATGAACACCTCCCACCCCCCACCCACCTTCTCACAGCATGTATGTATTTACAAAAATTTTCATGTTTTTTTCCAGGGGATTCATTGCTTTGCAAAACCTCTGGTGCTCTGTTGCTTTCAGGAAAGAACCCTTTCTTTAACCATTTCACGCCTACTATCATATAGACACCTGCCATTATACCCCAGAAAAGTAAGAAAAATAAATGTACTAACACAATGTCTTAAAAAAATTGAATTTTCCTTTAAATGATAAATACTATTTTCTTACTTGCAGTTTCTTTTTGTATTCTAGCTTGAGGGTTAAATGCTTCAGGGTAGTTTCTCCCTTGCCGTCCACAGGATTCCCTCTGCCTTCTCATCCTGTCCTTAACCCTTCAGCCCGCTCTCAGCAGGCTCCTGCTCCCACCTCTCCACCGAAACAGAGCCGCGGGTGCCGCTCCATTTTCTACATCTTGTCACATGTAAAGGTTCCTTTCCATCCATATATTACTGTATTTCTTAGGAGTAGTAAATATATTCAAGTCCAGGCATGATCAGTGGATATTAAGAAAAAAAAAAAACAATGAAATAGTGGATATATCTGACCCTTTAGACCTCCATCTTAGAACATTAGTACACATTCTCCTCTTGGTTTCCATAGCAATCCATTTTCCTGGCGTTTCTCACTCTGCTTCCTCGGTGTCCTTGAACTAGTTCTTCACTCCTCTCTCCTCCTAAACGGTGGAGTGACCTAGACCTTCACCTCTGTCCACACACACACTCTCTAGCTGAGCTCCTCTAGACCGTGGGCTTTAAGTACCATTGACATGCCATATTTATGTGATGATCAGAGTGACATCTCCAACTCCGAACTCAAGATCAGGATACATACAGTATATATGTTTAAGTGTGTGTGTGTTTGTGTCTACACAATGCACACATGCATGTATGTATTTGAACATCTAATTCTCAAACTTTACTTTTCAAATCAGGACTCAGCCTACATGTCCCATAGCCTTTTTTGTCTTAGTAATAAATTCTGTCATTAAGCTAAAAACATAAAGGGGACCTTTGATTCCTTTATTTTTCTTATCGCCCCAACTGCTATGCAGTCACCTGCCCTAGTGTCATTCTAAGACTCACATCTTCTCATCTTCTTTTCTTGTCATAATACTCCACCAGCAAGTCTTTCTTTTCATTCTTTTCTTTTTATAATCATCATTCAAAAGGGATGGCTTTTACTTCACATAAAATATAAAGCAAAAATGCTAATAGTTCCTAATATTCTATATGTAAGCACAGCAACGTAAAATAGAACTTTTTGTAAGAGAAACGTGTGAGCGAGGCTTACTCTTGTACCAGCATATACACAGGTGTAGTGAAGACTCAGTGGGTTGCAGAATGGTTTATAAACTCTTAAGCGCTAAAAATGTGATTTTAATTTTAATTCACGAAGAGGTTGATATCACCAGCACTACTGAAAATGAATTTGCCGTATCGTCAGTATTCAGTGGTCACAGACCATGTGTCTTATGCAAATCTCTGTGCTGTAAATAAAGAGAAAAAAAAGTTACTTGGAGAATTCACTGCCAAGGAAGTGAGTAAATGTGGCAGTGAAATAAATACAACGGCAAAGATGAAGTGCACTCACTTGAGAATGTGGCAGTGGCAGTGAAATAAATACAACAGCAAAGATGACGTGCACTCACCCGAGAGGGTGGATTGGCTGGAATAGGGAAGAGGGGGTGGCCATCATTCAGTTGCTCAAACTGAAGACACAGGTACTTTCCTTCATTCTTCTCTTTCCCTCGTCCTTCCCTCTATCCAGTTCCATTTCAAATCTGCTGATTCTACTCCAGGAATAGTCAAACTTTTCTGTAAGGAACAGATAGTAAATATTTTAGGCTTTGTAGGCTCCATACAGTTTCTTTCACATATCCTTCTCGGCGTTCTTCATCTTCTTTTTATTCTTCCCCTACCTCCTCCTCTTCCTACTTCTCCTCTTTCTCCTCCCCCTCCTTCCTCTTATAGCTAAAAGGATAAGAGGATAAAAACCATTCTTAGCTATTGGGGCCTGTAAACATGAGCCAAGTCCAGAGTTAGCCCTTGGGACCATATTTTGCTAACTAGTGCTCTACTCCAAAACCTATTCCCAAACTCAACCACTTTGTTCTCAACTACCGTTCTAGTTGAAATAAACACTGTCTCTTTCCCGTACTACTGCTAGTCTACTGTTTGGATTCTTGCTCTTATTCTTGCTTCTACTCCCCAACCCACAGCTCCACAAGGTAGCCAAGTGATTTTTTAATGAGACACACACCCTCTCATGTCAAGGAAGGCTTTCCAGAGGAGCCTATACAAATACTGCATTGTAACTTTTTTGTTTTGCTTTAGAAACTAAGATTTGGGGAGGGAGATGAGGTATGGACCACTCTAGTTTTATTTTAAATGAATGCTATTGCTTATTAACATGAGTAATTAAAAATAAAAAGGGAATCTGAGGTTTATTTTATGGCGTCATTAGGGATTTCATGTTGAAGTATAATTATTCTGAATAATGAAATAGCTATTTATCAAACATAGTGTTAAGTAACCCAGTAAGTATTTAAGCTTAGAGCAAGTGATGAAAGGAGGAGGGGAAGAGGAGAAGGAAGAGGAGAGGGAGGAAGAAGTGGCTGAGGATGGAAGGCAGAGCAGGAAAATTTACACTCTGTAATTTAATGTGGACAAAACCCAATATTTATACTTACCTTGTTTGTCTCTCTTTGGGTTGCTCTGGGTCTTCCATGGTCTGGTCCTGACCGTGCTAATCTTATTCGGTGCCATTAATGAAGTCTAATGTGAAAATCACCATTAGCCTACTTCCTCATATGCCCGTCCATCAGCTTCCTGAGGGTTTCTGCACCTTTTCTTACCCTTTCTTGGCACCACCTTTGTCTGTGAAGTTCTCCCTTCCTGTTCCTCTGTTTTACTCATTCTCTCTTCTTTTATTAAGGAACCAACAGTTGTGTGTGTGTTTTTCCTGATATCCCTAATTCTAGCACTAATTTTAAGCCACACAACTCAGAATTTTACCATCCCCACTTCTTAAAGGAAGCGGCTAATTTACAGCCAAACTTAAGCATAGTTTCAGTTACACATGTCAATATGAATTAGATGCATATTGTTGAGATACTGTCAAGAGTTCCTCTTTAAAATACTACCTTCCTCCCCGCTGAGAAGATGAAAATGCTTTCACATCTATTGCCTCTTTGTTCCCATGAAGTTAGGTTTATTTGTTTTATTTTTTTCAGTTCAAGGAGTGAGGATGGGCATTATTATCCCTGCTTTACATATGGTGGAGCTGAAGCACAGAGCAGGAAAACTTTCTCCCCAAGGAGACCCAGTGCATGCTCCAGCCGTGCCTGGGCCTCCTAGGGCCAGATGCTTTTCTCCTGGTCTTACCGAGGGCAATTAGAAGCTAAAGCAATTTCTAAGCTCTGCTCCAGATTATTTATAAGTCAAGGTCATTTGTTCATGCCTATTTTGAATATATCAACCTATTTAAGAGAATTCCAAATATGCTCCCCTTAAGCCAATAGTCCTCAAACTTGGGTAATGTACCATTGCTCTTTAACGGAAGAGTTCTCATGAATTCTGAGTGGAGACAAATGATTTTTATTCATGATATGAAATGATTTTATTTATAAACTTAATATTCTTAAGTGTGTACAATTGATTTATTTTCTTAATATTCTTAAGTAGAACATTGCTTTGTTTTGTATCTCCACGAACACAGATGTAGTAAATTCTTTATGCTTATTACTGTACACCAAAAAAGCAAACTAAAATTACAGTTAAATTCAAGCAGAGCCAGATAACAGAAACGTCAGCAGATCAACAACATTAATGTGAGAGACGATGCTCTTTTAGGAAACATAACTAGCTGGTCTGCAGGAATGAGTTCTGGCTGCCAGGCACAGGTTCTTTTGACATTGTTATTCCTAGGCTACCCCACATTGGGAGACCCCACCATTCTGCCACTTTCATCCTGTTGGAATGAAACCTCCATCCACCCCAGGCACCATGATGTCACTGGAGAAAAGTACATGACTTAACGTATTGATGTCCGTCCCTGCTCTTTCTTCCTTAGTATGCTACAAATGAATTTCTACCATTTGGTGCAGACACAAACACAGGCACTAAAATTGACTGGCAGTGTTCAGTTATCAAGTGGTCCCCCTGACAATTCAGAGAATCTCTTTTACTAATTTTATTAAATACCAACACAAGATTTCTTTTGAAATCTTGCAAGATCCCACACAAGAGAAAAACTCAATTTAATTCAAGTCAGGGCAAGGGGTGGTGGGTAGGGGACTGGTGTGCTCCCAGCTAATGGGGACAATGTAAGAGTGTATGGCACACCTCTTGGGTGTGGGACACAACTACATCAGGGACATCATCTACCAAATACTGTAACCTAAGTGTACCTTCATATTAATCTGAAAAATAGGTAAATAAATTTGCAAGGTCTCACAGACTCGGAGGATCAGAGGACTCCAGTTGGAGAAATACTGCCCTAACCTTCTTAAGGCTTGGAGAGGCAGTTTGAGTTTTCATATCCAGCCTGGGACTGAGCAGCTACCACTGGGTTGATTTAAAGGCAACCTGAGCCAAGGACTTCACTCCTACAAGGTTGCTAAAGCATGTGAATGACTCAATCCTTAACATGGAAAGCTGGAGGAACCCAGTTTCAATGCAAATATATTACCTGGGAGGAATCATTAATAACAGTTGATTTTCTAGCAGATATCAACTTCTTATAAATGTAATTATGCATGAAGCAAAGCCTGGGGGGATGAGACATAGGGTAGGTAAGTTTTGACATCATCATAAATCAGCCTCTCTTAAGTGCCTACTAGTATCAGGGATCTCTAGAAGGAAGCACAGTTTTCATTCATGGGACTTAAAATCCACTTGGTCATACAGAACAAATGGAGTGAGGGCAAGATTTCTTGGGGTGCAGCAGAGGGAGAAACTTCCAAAACGAGCAGCAGCAATAGCAGCCGACCTGGGCCATCGTGGTCTGGAGCCAGCAGAAAAGCAAAGCTGCCATAACGAAGAGGTTGGATAAAGAAAACAAACCTTTCCCACTTTCTAGTTTTCTAGCCAGTCTCGAGACCCTTGCTTATTTTTTTTTTTTAAGTTAAAAAACATTTCTGTCACAAAAGACAAATGGTTCTTTAATTATAGACTTTTCATTTTAATAGCTGTTTCTTTCAGCGCCTGCCTTTTGCCCCATGTACTTTCCTTCATCAGTTCTGCACAGTCGGCTGTTGTAGCGAGGGGCAGGAACTAGCACCTCCCCTCGCTTGCAGTCACGTTTCCCTCTCTCTTTGTGGCTGAGGGCATGGTCCCACAGTTCTTTTTTCTTTTTCTTTCTTTTTCTTTTTTTTTTTTTTTTAATTGAGACAGAGTCTCACTCACTTTGTCACCCTGGGTAGAGCACTGTGGCATCATAGCTCACAGCAACCTCCAACTCTTAGACTCAAGCGCTTCTCTTGCCTCAGCCTCCCTAGCATAGTAGCACAGTTCTGGTTTTCTTATATACCTTTCTTGAATGAGTGGAGTTTAAATGGGCTGTCACTATTGTTTTGCTGCTTTGCACCCTCCAGGTTGGACACTGCTCATGTTTAATATGTAGTTGTCTACAGGGCATGTAATTAACTTTCTGTGTTTCCCTCAAAGCTCAATAGCTTGCAAGTGTAAAAGCTTACTATTGTAAATACAGGAAGTCAAAACACCTCACTGTGTTGTTTAAGGGTAAGAAGACGGTAGTTAAAAGGGTTTTCTTTCTCCTCTGTTCATCAGGAGTCTCTGAACGCACAGCCTTCTACATGATCTCATTTAAACTTCATGCCCTCTAATGAGGCGTGAATTGTCACTTCCATACAGAGAGAAATCAAGTAACGTGCTGGGAGTTCACTTACTCAGTCATCAGAGCTCCGATGTAAACCCCATGTGTGTTGACTCCAGACCCTGTGTCATTTCCTCTTCCTGCACAGCGCCTCATGGGAGTCCCCTCCAGCAGTCTGGGTCTCTGCGATGTTGAGGATCGATGGGGCTGCTCTGGCCTGAGCAGCTTTGATTCCTCCCCAGCGAGTGATGCACCTTCTCACTTCACTCTCCCTTCTCTCTCTTCCCTCCACCCTTCCTTTCTCCTGCCTTACCTAAATAAACTTAACTTATTTATTTATGTATTTATTTAGCTTCACCCTTCCCCCTAAAAGCAGTGGGCAGGCTTGGATTCATGATTAGGATTGATGGAAGGGGAGAACTATTCCAGTTTTTTTCCTTGTCCAGAACCCCGTTTCTGTATGGAGATGTGTTTGAGCCAATAGTGGTGCAGAGACCACCAGCTGTGCTTGGAGTGATCCAGCCAAATGTCATCTTAAGTCCAGGGCTGAGTCTCAAAAGGCACAGAGAAGGGGGCCCTCTCTTCCCCTGTTCCATCCTGGAGTCCAAGACTTTCTGGAACACAGGGAGAAAAAGCTCTTAACTAAAGAACAAAGGGTGTAGTGCTCAGCTCAGCGTTTCAAACAGACTCTTTCCCTCTTAGAAGGTTCCTCTTTAAATTATGTTGATATCAACAGAAGGGGGAAAGCAGAAGAAACAGCTCAACAGTCTATACAAAAGGCTTCAGAAAACCTCATTAATTTGGTTAAATGCTCAGGCCCATTGGTTTTCTCTTTAGTGCTGCCTCTTTTTGAATGTTTGTTTGCCGAAATGGTGGGTGGGGGGGAATTCACCTTTGATTTTTGATTGCAGCTTGGTGATAAATGAGTGTGTGTGAGGGGTGTAAAACCATTCGTCTGCTGAGTTCTGGGAATTGTCAGAGGACTGTACTTCTTCAGTGCCTTTCTGACCCCCATTTTCTCAGAGAAGTGGAAATTACATGGCATTTGTAAACAAGGTGCTTTTATTAAGTTGAACTTTTACAAATATATGGTATTGTTACCAAAACAACACTTTTATTTAATAGAAGTACACCCAAATGGCTGGCATATAGAATTTTGTATAATTTGTGCAATTAATATGCACTTTGAAAACATGACTTCAGAATTTGCGAGGTCTCTCCTAAGTTCGTTCTGTCCTTTAATGTGTATCCCCGTAAGTCAGAGTTGAAGGATATTTGTCTTTGCATTTTAATAACAGGAATCATATCATATAATATACCTTTTCAATTAAACCAATCACTATTCCAAACTTAGAAGTTTCTCTTTTGAAAAAATGCAAATGGCGTTGCCTTGGAACACAAAAAGAAATGAGCAAAATGCAGCACTGAACATTGGAAACATACTCATTTAAAGTGCTTGCAGCATAGTTTTGCTACACTGAGTAAATTTTTTGCTTCCTAGTAACTGAAAAAGTATATATACACAAGGTCTCTAAATACTTAGCTTACTAGTAGAGAGAGTTTAACTGATGAAATAGTACGCTGCTACTATAGAGGTAGTTTGTGAACGTGCACGCATCTAGGAATGTTATTTTCTGTTTTATTTACATCTGTTGTCTTATTTTGTATTTTGCAAAGCTGCTGAAATGGTCCCTTGTACCCGTACCTTGAATTTTCAATTTAAAATTTCTCATGCATGTTATTTATTATTTATTTAATACTTTTTCCCGGTTAAAGACTCTTTGAATGGAAGTTTTGGAAATTCAAAACCACATAAATGTATAGTGCACATAATGATAATAATTAACTCATGTGAGTTTTTATAATTATTTATGAAGAATTGCTGGCTAAGGTTGTCATTCTAATTTACTAGCTATTCATTTTTGCTAAGGCATAATAATGTATGTTGACTACACGTGCTTCTGTTTTTCAGAGTTCTTAATTGCCAGCAACAGAGTCTATTCTAGCTAAATTAAGTACAAATGAATTTATTAGGAGAAATGAATGGCTCCAAGAACCATTAGAAGTGCAAGATTATAGAAGTAGGTTGAGTTCCCAGGAATGGTTCCCAAAACAGAATTTCAGAACTAGGGCTGCCAGGGAGCTGCTGCCTCCACCAATATGGGGGTGGGGCGGGCTGCATAATCAGAAAGCAACCATTGCATTATAGTCTCTGGATCCAGAGCCTCACCACCTCCAGGCCAACAAAACAGGTGCCGCATAGCATGTCTCTCTCCCATGTGATTCATTCATTTCTGAATCAACGTCTAACATGAGTATATCTGATTGACAGAAACTGTATCTCATCTAGAGGTCTAGCTATAAGAGCAAGATTAGTTGGGAAGAGAAGGAGGGTTTTGAATTGAACTAAAACGTTACAAGAAAGTTGGCCTGAGCATTGAAGTAGCCCATCCTCAGAATCCACTCCAGTTAATTGCCTTGATACATCTAATCTGTTAAGACTCTGTGCCAGTCGGCTGCTTGGGAATTATGTGGGTTGGAGGAGCTCATAGAATACAGCGGGTGATCTGGCAGCAAGCTGGCTTTTTCACTGAAATGTTAGTATACAAGGCACTTTTTCTGAGTCTGTGAGTTCCCCAGAGAAGAGCAGTCCCATCTGGATGCTGGCACTCTGGGTCAGGGCAGGCAATGGCACTGAGGGACATTTCATATGTAAACTTTCATTGAGTGCTCTTACTTCGACCCCAACCTTTGCTGTTTACCCAGCCTAGTATCTTGAAGTCTGAAATTTCTTTGGTATAATTTCTCCGGAGAAAAACCCCTTGGCTCCTGCGAGGAGTAGGAATGATCTGCCATGGGCAGAAGGGGGTCCTGTGACACCATTTGTTCTTTGCACTTCTGTGCACCAACCTCCACCTGGTCGTCCTGCATCAGCTCCATGATCATGGTCACGTGTGTGGAGTAGCAGGCGACTTAAAAGACAGAATCCAGATGGGGCAGCTTCTCCTTCATTCTTACCCTCTGTAGGTATTTGGGGAATAAACCCCTCCTTTATGCTAAGTCAGCGAATGTTCTTCTGCCTTCTCTCTTCCAAAGCTTTTTGAGAATCTCTTGCCCACTGTTTTCTTTTGTCCTATTTTCTTTATCCTTGGAGATTAATGTATTTCTTTATTGTTTCACTGTTATTATAGTGAGTTCAGACAAAGAAAAGATATATGCATATGATAAATCTGGCATCCTCAGCCATAAGTTTTCTAAATTTATTCATTAGTGTGCTTATCATCAATATCATTCTTGTATGTTACCAATCTCATGTGTACAGATACATATGGGTATCTCTTTAAATATAAGATTAATATAGAGATCAAATATAAAGGTTTAAGGATAAAATCCTTAAAGTTCTTACTTTCAAATTATAAGTACTTCTTTGGTAGGGAGAGAGGGGAGTCCACATCCTGAAGATATTGGATGTCCCTGAAAATACAGGGCAATATATGCTAGATGTTGAAAAAACAAAGAGGTCTTGCCCAAGAACGCCACAAGAATGGAAAAGGGAGCCCTCCAGTGGGCTGCCGTTGCCAGACAGGCTTCCTGGAGGAGGTGAAGATGCAACTGTACTTCAAGAGAGGATAGGAGCCGGGGAAGAGCAGGACCTCCAATGGAGGTAACGTCAAGCACAAGTGATGATGTTTCGCTGCGGTGTAGCATTCAGGATCTGGGTGTGTACCAAGCCATGATGAAGCCAGGGGCCTGAAAACCATGCAGTTCTCTGAGGATTACTAGATCAGTGCATCAAACATACACAGTTTCTTTAGTACTCAAGAGAAAATCTTAAGTACTATTTACTAGCAACCTGCTGGTTCTTAGATGCTGTTTACTCTTTGAAATGTAATTCTATTAAACCAGAGAATTAAAATCCAAATAAAAAGGTAAGTAGTATTGGGCCGGGTGTGGTGGTGGTTCATGCTTGTAATTCTAGCATTCTGGGAAGCTGAGGTGGGTGGATTGCTTGACCTCAGGAGTTCAAGACCAGGCTGAGTAAGAGTGAGATTCTGTCTGTACTAAAAGCAGAAAAACTAGCTGGACGCCCGTAGTCCCAGCTACTTGGGAGGCTGAGACAGGAGGATCAGCTTGAGCCCAAGAGTTTGAGGTTACTATGCACTATGATGACTCCTTGGCACTCTAGCCTGGGCAACAGAACAAGCCTCTGTCTCAAAACAAAGCAACAACACTAAAGATAAGTAGTTTATGAATTTCACATTTGCACATCTCTATGGGTGTAGCTTCTTCATAGCAATAAACACCATATTTTAGTTTTCAACAGCATATGGAACTATTATTCTGGTGCTCTCAGTAGTTTTATAGCCTCTTATTTTTCTTTGGTACTTTGATTATTTTATAAGTCAGTCATCACCTCTGAGTCCTTAATCTAGGCAGACCACTATGCCAGCTCTTGAGGAGACCATTCATATGTTCAGTGAACACGTGTTTGCTGAATATCTACTATGCAGTCAAAACTAATAAGGAAACAGATTCTTCCCTCAAAGAGTTGATGGTTTGGTAGCAAAGTCAGGACACAGTTATGGAGTAACAGGAAAGTAAGACATGTAGAATGAGTAACAACAATAATACATAAAAGTGATAGTAGTAATGAATTTGCTCCCTGCCTTAGGAGTTTGTCTTGTATTTGGAAAGACAGCATACAGACACTTAGGTGAAACATGGACATTTAGAAAATAAGATAAACATAAAAAGCAGTATAGTACAAACCAAGCCCTTGAGTGCTGTCAAGAGATCAGAATGGAGTGTGGGGCATCTTTGCAAGGGTGAAGGAGGCCCTGCCAGTGCCAGCCTCATTGGGGGCTTCTGATGGTTCCAGGGAGTTGCGTGCTTGTTGATTTTTAACAAACACATCAAAGTGCCCAGTCAGGTAGGCAAGGCATCACAGGAATGGTTTGAACTGAAAGGGGCATTGAACTGCACCCATGGTGCCGTGAGATGTGTTTGCTCAGTTAGAAGTCATACGGAGCTAGGTGAAGCTACTTGATGTAGAAGACCAAAAACATGAGGCAAAGAATTGTGTTCTGGGCAGACTGGGGTTATGGCAGAGTCTAGGCACTGCAGGGGCACTTGTAGGATAAGGCTGGAGTGGGCTCAGCCTATGGAAGAGGGAACTGGAAACCCAGGGCTGTGTATTGGTCATCCATGGGCATGCCCATTGCACATGTTGTCAGTGTCTTAGAGGCAATGTCAAAGTGAGAGGATGGATCTGAATAGATAGATTTCTTCATAGCTTTTCACCTGCTTCAGCCAAAGGAGCTCGACTTTTTATTAATAATACTGTAGAATGTCCCTAGTTGACCACCTCTTTAAGTAGACCAGACATGGACCACATGTACGTATCACACGCATGTATAATAGGCCTAGTTCCTTACATTGACCACCTCCATATGTTGACCAGTTTGTTACAGTCCCTTGGGCAGTCAAATTAGTATTATTAAAATCAAGGGCAACTATTTCCCTTTTTCTTTTTTAATGTAGGTACTAGTCAGTTTAAAATATGTGTGTGGTTTGTATATATTTCATTTGGGTGGTTAACTGACAGAGTTCTACCATATATGGGACTGTTGTCAGAATTTTTCTTAAGAGGATTCCACTGACTAAAAAACAAACAAGTCTGTGAGTGGGATGGGGAAAGAAAAGAAGACAGAAAAAAATGAGACCTGCAATACTTTTAGAGACAGTGAGGACTAAGTCTGAGGCAGATGGAGTAATCTTTTGCAGAATTTTTGAGGTGTGAAGAAGCAGAGTGGCAACCAGGCAGAGGTATTTCTGGTGGAGGAGATAGTGTAGGCAATAGCAAGAAGATGAAATTAAAAAAAAAAAAAAATATGTAATCAGATCTGTTCTGGGTGGAAAATGAAAATGCATTTACTTTCCTAGGAATCAGGAGTCTCGTGGCTGGGTGCAGTGGGAATGGAGAGCAGCTCTAATTTACTCTGATGGGCAGACCAGTGTCCTTCAGAAAATGAGGCTAGGGTGGGAATCATGATAACTACGTGTGCTTACATAACTCCGTGCCAGTTACTCAAAGCATGTGAAAGGCTTGGATTCATATATGGAGCCATCACATTTTTCTTGGCCCTAATCCCTACCCAGAAACCCAGAATAATGTCTCCAGTTTCCCTGCTGGCAAACATTCTGGCCACAATGCACTAAAGAAAAAAAGAAAACTCTGTTAGAAAAAATAGTGATCAACATTATTATCTCTTGAGCAACAAGCAAATTATATGTAGTAATAATTGAATGCCCCATGGTATCTCATGAGTTTTCAGCATTGTTCAGAAACATTTATAGCCCCTGGATGAGGAATCTTTTTAACTTGGACTAATATGTGGGCTACTGCCCTGTCTTTGGACCAAGTTCTTCAGGGCACAGTCAATCTGTCACTCTGCCTTTGGCTGGCACAGTGGTACTGCCTGTGTGGTCTACATACATTGTTGGTGCGGTGTGTCATTCGTTGTTCCATTCCTTGCCAGTGGGATGGCACAGCACTGCAAAAGGACAAATTAACATCATTTTCCCAATGGGAGAAAAGATAATTAACAAATTAAGAATCTACAGCATGGTAAATACAATAATAGAGAATACACAAGAAACATTCTTGTGTGAGTTTGAGTAGAGGAATGGTCAAAACCAGTAAAGCACAGCTATTCTCAACCATGTGGAATAGTCTTCATTAATTAGTCTTTCATGGAACTTATTTCTAATCTGATTATTTATTTATTTATTTTTATTAAATCATAGCTGCGTACATTACTGCAATCAAGGGGTACAATGTGCTGGTTTCATATACAATCTGAAATGTTTTCATCGAACTGTTTAATATAGCCTTCCTGGCATTTTCTTAGTTATTGTATGAAGACATTTGTATTCTGCGTTTAGTAAGTTTCGCCTGTACCCTTCTAAGATGCACCATAGGTGTGGCCCCACCAATTACCCTCCCTCCACCCCAACCTCCCCCCTCCCCTCCCCTCCCTTCCCATATTCTTGTGCTATAATTGGGTTATAGCCTTCATATGAAACCTTTAAATTAGCTTCATAGTAGCTAATTTAAAGTACATTGGATACCGTTTCTTCCATTCTTGAAATACTTTGCTAAGAAGAATATGTTCTAGCTCCATACATGTAAACATAAAAGAGGTCTCCATCTTTCTTTAAGGCTGCATAGTATTCCATGGTATACATGTACCACAACTTATTAATCCATTCGTGGGTCAATGGGCACTTGGGCTTCTTCCATGACTTAGCAATTATGAATGGGCTGCAATAAATATTCTGGTA
>CAUYRH010113267.1:0-19302 GCA_963574655.1 Perodicticus potto | reverse complement strand
CAAAGTATCTCAAGAATGGAAGAAAAAGTATCCAATGTACTCAGCCCTACTATGAAGCTAATCTATAGCTTTCATATGAAGGCTAAAACCCAGTTATAGCACAAGAAATGGGAAAGGGGCAAGGGAGGGGAGGGGAGGGGGGAGGATGAGTGGAGGGAGGATGATTGGTGGGATCACACTTACAGTGCATCTTACAAGGATACAAGTGAAAATTACTAAAAGTAGAATATAAATGTCTTCATATAGTGATTTAAGGCCATGAAGGCTATGTTAAATAGTTTAATGAAAATAATTTAGATTGTATATAAAGTCAGCATATTGTGCCCCATGATTGTACCAATGTACACAATTATGATCTAATAAAAATTAAAAAAAGGAGTACCCTTCCCTGATGAGAAACTATTACATATATTAAAGTATTAAAGTTATGTTGATCAAATGCTAAAAAAAAAAAAGACTTGTCTTTCAACAAGATCTAATGAGTATTCACTTTGCCTAATCCTGCAGAATAGGTAATTTTTTTTTTTTTTTAATCAAAGTTACCTTTGAAGGGAAGATGCGTTTCTGGAATACAACCTTCATAGTACACAGAGGATGATACTTTAGAGGGGCAACAGATGGTTACTAATTATGATTAAATGAAAGGGTGGCTTACTTCTCTAGCATTTATTTTTCTGAAATGTAAATGATCTTAAATTATTAGGTGTTCAAATGATAGGTAAAAGTTAAGGTAACATACAAAGAAATTTGCATGTGATTTATAAGTCATCAAGGCAATTTCTGCCTCAGAATATACTCAATCTTTTATTTTAATGATGACGGCTCAAGCTAAAAGTCTTTCAGCTACTGTTGAAGTTAAAATAACACAACAGAGGGAAGTGAATGAATTGTTTAAAAATACATGATGACTTTTCCAAAAATATTGTCTATTATATGCAGTAGAAAACTAAGAGGTGAGAAAAAATGATCTTGCAACATGAGTCAAGAAAAAAAGGCAATTAGTCTTCAGAAAAATGGATGGAGAGTGAAGAAGAAAGAGATTTCATTACAGATAAACAAGGTCAGCATCTTTTTTCTTAATGACACTTGTAAGTCTAGAAGTATTATTTCTATGCTTTTTGGCAATAGTTTGTTGCAAAAACTGGTATTAACAATCATTTTAATGGAAGTGTATGCTTCTTTGATATTACATTAATTGTCACTCTTTATTGATGTCCATCATTTACTCAACAAATAATTATTAAGAACCTTTTACGTGGCAGCAGCTATTCTAGACACCAAAGACAGAGCAGTTTAAAAAAAAAAGCATAATAACCTTCATTTAATGAGCTGATTTTCAGGTAGGAAGATATGAAATAAATAAATACGTGCACAGTATTCCCTAGGACCTATTAGGAAAGAAGAGCATAGGGTCTGAGGCAATGGTGGAGGATGGCAATTTTAAGCAGCATGACCCAGAAAAGTCACCAGCATACATCTGAGTGAATATCTGAAAGGCACGAAGAGCATGCTGTAGCATACCTTGGGAGAGAGTGGTCCTGCCACACAGAAGAGCAAGCACTAAGGCCTGAAGGTGGGAACATTTCTGATGTGTCAGATAAAAGACCTATAGGCCACTATAAGAGTTTGGACTTGATTCAGAGTGACATTGGAAGCTGTGGAAGGTTTTGAGCAGAGAAATAACATAATCAGTTTTAGAGTTTTTTTGCAGTTTTTTAGCTGGGCCCTAGTCCTTGAGCCACAGGCACCACCCTCAGTTTTAGGTTTTCACAAGACTACTTTGGCCGTCCTGTTGAAAATAGATTGTTGGTTTCCAAGGACAGTAACAACAGAGGCCAGTTAGAAGGCCACTGCAATCATCCAGGCAAGATATGATGGCAGCTTGCACCAAAGTGGTAGCATGGGGAAAAAAAAAAAAAAGCAACAAGCGACTAGATTATGGCTATGGTGCTATTTGTTGACCTTGGTTATATAGACCAACTCTGAAGAACAGGTGTGGGTGAAAAAAGTAAAAATTGTTCCATGAATTCTTCTAGTAATTGACTAGATAGCAAGAAATTTCAGAATAAATCCTTGAGCCCACAGAATCCCACAGAGATAAAATGGGATGGTTGCATTACATTGGCCCAGAGAACACTTGGAGATGCTGCCATATTGACATCGTGATGGGCTCTCCAGGACAGGCAACAGAAATTAATGCCAGGGCCACTGAAGGGCACAAATAGGGTAAAAGAGTCTTTTTGTTTTTAATTTGGAAATGTTATAAGTTTTCACATTACGATAATGTTGTTTTTTTATTTTCTTTATTTTTTTTCATTGATATTCTACATTTAATAAGTTTCACCAGTACCCTGCTAAGATGCACCATAGGTGTAATCTCACCACTTGCCCTCCCTCCACCCCTCCTCCCCCCTCCCCTCCTCTCCCTTACCCCCTCCCCATTTCTTGTGCTAAAACCCAGTTATAGCTAAAATTCTTTAAATGCCTTGCCTCAAAATCTTTGCCCTGTTGTTTCCACCAATCCTGAACTGTTATATAATATCTTGATCCTACCTAATCCTAATCAAGTTCCCACATTGTAAAGGAAACTTCTAATTCTCAAATTCTGACCTTGTCTTCCCCCTTCAGAAACACAGCCAGCACCCTGTGGAGATAGTATTCTTTTTCACCTTGGCAAACAATCCAGTCAGCTTTGTCTTATTAATAGATTGTATTGTTGAAACACATCTGAAGAACTGGCACTCCAATCTGCAATGCCTTTCCCCAAACTTCTGAGTGTTAGGAACAGTTAAGTTCTAGCTTCACATCTGAGGAATGTTCTCTTCCCCCAATAAGCTGCTGACTTTTCCTACCTGACATCCTACCTTCTCCAAATACTTTCCAAGCTCTGTCTCCTTTCCACTGCCAGGCACACCATACGCCTGGGATGATAATCTACCAGAAGTTCCCTTGAGCCGGGGTCCCAGGCCCCCTGGGGACATCACCTCCTGCACCCCCAAACACAATCCTGTGTAGGTCAGTCCTAAACATCTGATTAGGTGAGTAGAGAGAGAAAACCCCCATCTGGTATATAGATCTTCCAAATCCACGTTTCTTAGTAGGGTTAAGAAAGTGACAGTGGCCATAAGGGACAAAATGAGCAGAAGGAAATGGGGTCCATCTCCAATGGCAAGAGGCTTCTGGCTAAACAGATGTGATTACAAACAAAGAATAAAATAAAAAGACACAGAAAGAAAATGGACAAACCAGATATAACAGTCTCTACTACAAACCCAGGGAAACAATAAGTCAACACTGCAAGAGTTGCAAACTTCTATAAAACGCCAGATAGTAAATATGTGAGGTTTTGTGACCATATGGTTTCTGTGGCAACCACTCAACTCTGCCACTGTAGTTTGAAAGCAGCCAGACACAGCGCGTAAATAATGGCATGGCTGTGTCCCAATAAAACTAACATTTGAATCGTCTCGGTCCCGGTGTCAGATAATTGTCTTTTCTCATTCAACTGTGATTGTCCTGGTTCTTAATTTTTGATTGTATCCTGGACATTTTGGCTATTAATGTGTTAACAGACTCCGGGTTTCATCTGATTACCTTTTTTAGGCTGACACTCAACATTTGAGGTTCAGGACACAGGACCTAGCCTGCTTTTATGAACTGTAGTTCTATCGACAATCTAATTTCAGAGCCATTGTGGTAAGACTTTGATCTGCTTAGTTTATCTACCACATCGGGGGTGTGGGGGGAGCCTCTACTGCTCTCAGCTGGAACAGAAGGAGCTTCCCCACACCTCCTACCCCGGCCTCTCGGTGAGGGGATGGAGTCGCCAGCCCACCAGCACAGGTGCTTATTTTGGCAGGAGCCCCCTTGTGATGCCCCAGCTACACCTTGCCGCCCGCTCTGGAATGGGGAGGAGAGTCTCCAGCCTGAAGTCACTTGTTATGCCTTAGAGCATAAAAGCCTGCCTTCCTTTCAAAGGTGTATGAGTGCAAACATCTGATTCCTCTTCCAAGTCAAAGATCGCTTCATAAACAGATCTATCTGGCCAGCTGGAAGGCTGCATTGTTCTGTCTGGCAACAGAATCTGTTCTCCCTTTCAGAAAATGAACAGGAGAGACGCATTCATCATTTTTAGATACTTGTCTACTTTCTGGATCCACACCCACTTTGCATTGGACTTTATGGGGTCCTTACTGAAGGCTGGCCATTACTAAATGACTTAAGCCATAACCCCAAATTTCTCTGTCCACCTCTGTCTGGGGGAGGCAGGACAGAATAATGGAATTTTGAAGTTCGGCATTCTGATGCTTGACCTTACCTTTATCATCTAAGATGAAAGAAGGGCAGGATAAAAGGGTGGTTGCAGGATTCTGAGTAGAAGGGAAAGGGTCAGTAAACAAGCGCCTACTTCACTACTAATTTACCCGTCCCTTATGCCCCCCACACACAAAGACACAGATCCTGAATGTGGATCATGGGGTGCTAATGCACTCTGGACGCAAGGCGTGCCTCCCTTGCGCAACTTCTGAAACTAGGGCTTCTTTTCTTATTTTATTTTTTTAACTTATTTTTCATTTATGTATATATTTTTAGAGACAGACTCTTGCCCTATTGCCTAGGCTGAAGTGCACAATCGTAACTCCTTTTAGCATGCTCAGCTAATTTGGTTTTATTTCGTTTTTAGAAATGGAGTGCTACATTGCCCTGGCTGGTCTTGAACAACTGGCCTCAGGCAATCCTCTCAACTCTTCCTCTGAAAGTGCTGGGCTTACAAGCTTAGGGCACCGCATGAGGCCCTAAAACCAAGGCTTATAGAGCAGGTCTTTAACATCAGCAATCACTTCGTCTTGAAGCCTATAATCACTCTTTCTTTTATAATGCCTAATTGTGTGCTTGCTTAAGAATTTCAGGAACTGGGCTGTGTCTGTTGCTCAGTGGGTAGGGCACCGGCCCCATATACTGAGGGTGGTGGGTTCAAACCAGGCCTCGGCCAAACAGTAACAAAAAAAAGCCAGGTGTTGGGGCGGGTGCCTATAGTCCCAGCTACTCGAGAGGCTGAGGCAAGAGAATCACCTAAGCCCGGGAGTTGGAGGTTGCTGGTTGTTGTGAGCTGTGATGCCATGGCACTCTACCAATGGTGATAAAGTGAGACTCTGTCTCTAAAGAAAAAAAGAATTTCAGGAACTAGCACTGAGCCGTAAGTACAGAACCCAGATTGCCAGTTCCCCCTGGAGGAAAATGTTGAGTAGTTAACCTTCAATTTTGATGCAGTCTAGCTGATGCCAGCCAGACCACCACTTGGCCCATTACTCAAGATAACCATCGGAACAAGACCCACTGACCTGCACATAGCCAGCCCTGAACATGCTTTCCTAATCCCCTTTCCCGTTTAAAACCTTTAGTCCTCCTGAGGAACTTGAGATGGTCTTTTTGACATTAGTCCACCACATCCTTACAAGGTAGGAAAAAAATCCCACCTACCTTGGAGCCATTCAAGAGTTGTTGGCTCTTGAATAAACCTGCTTTTCCTTCCACCAACTGGTCTCTCGAGTTTGGCTTGTGAGTAGCAGGTACCCAAACCTGAGTCTGGGCGCAGCTGCAGTCTGTAGCCGGCTGCACTCTGCCATGGTTTGAATTAAAAATACCTTCCTTTTCTTTTTCTAACACAAAGTAATACTAATCACAGAAAAGAACATTCAAATAGAAGAAAAATATCCATAATATATCCCATACCAGGGATAAATGTCAAAATCTCAGCATAGGAACTCAAATTTTTATGGTTTGGGGTTTTGTGTGTGTGTGTGTGTACGTGACTTTTTTTTTTTTTTTTTTTTTAATATAGAGTCTCCCTCTGTCTCCCAGGCTAGTTAGCAGCAGCATCATAGCTCACTGCAACCTCAAACTCCTAGGTTCAAGTGATCCTGCTTCCTTAGTCTCCTGATTAACTGGGACTATAGGTGCCTCCTAGTGTGCCTAGCTAATTTTTGTATTTTTGGTCGAGATAGGGTCTCGCTGTCTTGCTTAGGCTGGTCTCAATCCTCCTAGCTCAGCCTTCCAACGTGCTAGAATGACAGATGGGAGCTGCCATACCTGGCCAATTTTTATGTATATATCCAGCTGACCCTTGGAAACGTGGGCATTAGCGAAGCTGATCCTCCTAAGTCAACAATCTGCATTTAACTCTTGACTCCCAGCAACTTAACTATTAATAGCCTACCGTAGACCAGAAGCCTTACCAATAATATAAACAGTCAATTCGCACATAGTTGGTATGTTATATGTGCTATCTACTGTATTCTTACAATAAAATAAGCTAGGGAAAAGGAAATGTTATGAAGATAATCATAAAGAAGAAATATGTATATATATAGACTATCCATCAAGTGTAAGTGGAGTGTCATAAATGTCTTCATCCTTATCATCTTCACATTGGGTAGTCTGAGGAGGAGGAAGAAGGGTTGGTCTCACTATCTCAGGGGTGGAAGAAGTGTCAGAGATCAAGGAGGTGGAAGGGAAAACAGGAAAGGCACACACACTCAGTGGAACTTTTATTGAAAAAATCCCATGTAAAAGTGGACCTGAGCAGTTCAAATTGGTGTTGTTCAAGGGTCAACTGCACAGCTATCCCTCGGTATCCATGGGGAATTGGTTCCAGGATCCCCCCCATAGATACCAAAAATCCACAGATGCTCAAGTCCCTTACCTAAAACAGCCTTGTATTTGCTAAAAACCTATGCACATCCTCTCACATACTTAGAAATCATCTCCGATTACTTACAATACCTAATAGAATGTAAATGCTCTGTGGAGAGCTGTCATACTGCATTGTTCAGGGAATAATAAGGAAAAAGCCTGTATGTGTTCAGCACAGACACAACCATCCATTTTTTTCACCTAAATATTTTTGATCTTTGGTTTGTAGAGTCCATGGATGCAGAACCTGCAGACACAGGGGTGCTGACTGCATGTACTTTTACTTTTCATGAAAATGGCTGCACACCATAATAATGTTTATTACCTTTTTTGATTGAATATACCATGTCCATAAATTCCTATAATACTATTTAAATAGTACAGAATATTCCATCACATAACTATGCCATAACTCATTGCCCAATTCCCTGCTGCACAGACATGATGATGATGGCTAACTTCTCTACAAAAAATTACAATTCAATAAACTTCTCTGCAGCTCAATCTTAGCATAACTTTTTAATAATTTTCCTGGAAGAAAAATTGCTGGACTTAACGTTAACAGTTAAGAATTTTGATAAATAATGTCAGCTCACCACAGAAAAAGAAAATTATACCAATTCGTATTCTCTCGGTGGTTGTGTAAGTTGTCCTTTTTCTTTTTTCTTTTTTTTTTTTTTTGAGACAGAGCCTCAAGCTGTCACCCTGGATAGAGTGCCGTGGCATCACATCTCACAGCAACCTCCAATTCCTGGGCTCAAGTGAGTCTCTTGCCTCTGCTTCCCAAGTACCTGGGACTACAGGCGCCTGCCACAACGCCCGGCCATTTTTTGGTTGCAGCCATCATTGTTGTTTGGAGGGCCTGGGCTGGATTCGAACCCGCCAGCTGAGGTGTATGTGGCTAGCGCCTTAGCCCATTGAGCCACAGGCACCGAGCCAGTTGTCCTTTTTCTTAACATTCCCCATTATCTTTTTCCTTACCCAATTTCACAGGCAAAAAATCACCACCAGTTTTTATTGTTTTCATTCACTGTTCATGCTTTTGTATAAGGCAGGGTAAAGAAAGGTTAATAATCAGTTTCCATAGCCAATAGAGAAAATTTAAGCAAACAGATTAAAGAGAGAGTCAGGGCGTGTTTTCCTTTGTAAGGACTGAAGAAGCCATGTTGACACCTGGGAGTGGGCATGATGGTACCCAGCAATGGACAGGAGAGGGAGGGAGGACTATTGGGAGAACCAGGTAGATTGAGAAAGCTCTCAAACAAGCCAAAGTGCTCCCCAGAAGGTCCCAGGGGACAATGGGAACCAGGGGAAACAGGTCGTGAAGTCTCCACACTCCCCTAGTGCCAGAGAGAACGGATCTACTGGGCCTTGAGGTCCAAACGCCTAGTTATGATGTCCTCAGAACCAGCCACCCTCCACAGCCCGCCCAAAGCTCCAGCCTGACTTTAGCCCAGCACTTAGCTGAAGAAAAAATCACAAAGTAGCCCTTTGCTTCTCTCCCCACCTTTCCCTTGTTCTTCTCACTCTCTTCAAAACCTTTCCAGTATAAATGCCATAGCAGTAATGGCCACTGACATGAAGACTAGAAACGGGACCATTTCACATGGTGGGAGTGAGGGAGATTCACAGTCTCTAATCCTCCCGGCTCTGCCCTGGCCGTAAGGCAGGGCAGGTTACTGCTATCCCCATTACACAACCCTGGGGATGAAAGGGTAAACCCCATTTGCCTGAATCATCACCCATGGAAGCAGAGATGTAAGGACTGACGTGCAGTGTTTGAGATCCAAACTTCTCTACTCTCCACCTCCTGATGGGAAGCACATGGAACGATGCCACTTCTACAGATGACAGCACAGAAGCTGACACCCACGCTGAGGCTCGCCTCCCATGGCCTTCCACCTACAAGTGAACAGATGCTGAGGAGCAAGCTGGCTTGTCTCCTGGGCCAGTTCATCCCAAACTGAATGAGAACACAGACAGCAAACTCCTCGAGGGTAAAATTCACAGAAAAGAAAACACAAAAATTGAATACTAGGGTTAGGCATGTTCTGCACACGGTACGGCAGTTTCATGCAAGTTTCTCCCCATTCCCCAATCAGAAACCTTTAAACATACATCATATAAAAACAAAAACAAAAGCAAGAATGCTGCTTTTCTGACCAGCTTTGGAAGCCTTCTGATTAATCTACTTCCATTTCTTAGTAAATGCTAAAGAGTGTATCAGTCGTCTCTCTCGTAGAAGGTAACCTTACAAACCAAAGATCAACAAGCATGAAATTAAAACATTTTCCTGAGATTGCTTCATCTTCGTTCATTCATGTTCTACATACATGCTCAGCCCATCTCAAAGAACCTCTACGTTTCTAGATATTTAATCTCCATCGGGGGGAATTTATTTTAATTTTGCAAGGAGAGTAGGGTGTCTCTAAGAATTCCTGATGAAAACAGGCCAACAGACATACATATTGTAACCTCAGCTTGGCAACATATAGAACTGAGCCTGAACTCTACCCCACAATGCCTGCCATTCTGTTTTTAAAGCTTAATCAATCTTCTCAGTTCAAATATCCACCCAAAGTAGCGGACAACAACGTGACCACGCAGTTTTCTTTTCCAGCTACAATTAATTTCATGAGTGCCAATTATTTTCAAGAAAGAAATGCATCTCCAAAGGGTGCTTAAAGAGGAAAGAAAAAAATTGGAGAAAAACTTCACGCCTCCAGGCAAATCCTTTATATCATTTGAGCCTTGGCAAATGAAACTCTGAAGAGACGGGTACATTTATCAGGAATCTGCTTCATTAATCTGAAAGGGAAAATTATGTTAAAGGATAAGCCACTAGTAATTAATATTTATTGTATCCCCACTGGGTAAATGACACTGCAGTCACCATTTTACAGAAGAGAGAACACAATTCCCGCAGACGAACTGCTCACAATGTAATCCTGAAGGTACTCAAATATGAGATAGAATAATGATATATAATATGCTGTGCTTTGCAAAATAGCTACCACCCTTTGCAGACACTTGCATTTGGAATTGCTTTCCAGTGATGGATAGGATTTGGCCGGGATCCATTCCCACTCCTTCCCCACACTTCCTCATGACTCTGGACACACACTTCTTAAGAAGTAAACATAAGAGCATGTACTTTCTGTTCACTGCTCATATAAACAAACATACAAGGGACTTACTGTATTGTCATTAGTACCACACATATCTCCAAGGCCCTGCCTGCTGTTCATAGGAGATGCCTGACATGTTTTGCTCAGGGAGGAGAAGATGGAGAAGGGAAGAACAAAGGGAGAAGAAATGGGAAACCAAGGAGAGTTCCAAGGTTTCTGGAAGTATTCACAAGCTGGCACAGTTCTCTAGCACATCTGAGAACTCCTGCCCATTGCCCCTAGTCTGTTGTTACTATGTGCACCCAAAGAATAAAGGAGAGCTTCTCCTCTGAGCCTCGGACCTTGGAACTTCAGCAGTAACCATTATTCCTCTCCGGTACCAATCTCCTAGAGTGGATGGGGGATGTTAACCGCACAAGACACAGCTCGGCACACAGTCTCAAGTTTCTGAAAGCTTCTAACTTAATCTCTCTGATCTTGGGATAAACAAGGCTCTATCTACCTGAATGGGTTCCAGGCTCCACTTCCCGTGCATCCATGAAAGGCTTTTCTCCTGGTTAACTCGTTCCTTCTTCAGACCCCAAGTTACGGTTGCTTTCACCAGGGAGTCTTTCACCTCCCAAAAAGGCCATCTCTCCACCCCCTACAGAACACCATGGATGTAATTTAGCAGTGTTTTATATTATTAATTGGTTAATATCTCTAGCCTCCATCTCACTCTGTGCTCCCTGAAGACAAGCACCTGGTCTCTTTGGTTGTTTTCTGAGCACCTAGGACAGAGGTTCTCAACCTGTGGGTCACGACCCACAGGAACTGTATTAAAGGGTCACAGCATTAGGAAGGTTGAGAACCACTGACCTAGGAGAAGGCACCACAAACTATAAGCAAAAATTATTAGTTAAGGGCAGTGCCTGTGGCTCAGTGGGTAGGGTGCCGGCCCCATACACTGAGGGTGGCGGGTTTGAACCCAACCCCAGCCAAACTGCAACAAAAAAATACCAGGCATTCTGGCGGGCACATGTAGTCCCAGCTACTCGGGAGGCTGAAGCATGAGAATTGCCTAAGTCCAGGAGTTGGAGGTTGCTATGAGCTGTGACGCCATAGCACTCTACCGAGGGCAATAAAGTGAAACTCTGTCTCTAAAAAAAAAAAAAAATTATTAGTTAAAAGAATGAATGAACAATGATGGGTGTTTTTGTGGTGCCACATGCTTGTATTCCTAGCTACTCCAAAGGCCAAGGTGAGAGGATCACTTGAACTCAGGAACTGATGACAGTGCCACACAGGAGCCAGCTTGCTCCTAAGCATCTGCTTACTTCGACCTGGAAGGCTGTGGTAGGCGAGCCTCAGAGAGTGTGTCAGCTTCTGTGCTGTGACCTGTAGAATGTAACGAATGTGCAAATGAATATACAAAAGAGAGCACCCGTACATTTCTTCAAAAGCTGGAAACTGACTGTTTTCTTCCCTTCCAGGCACATAAGAAGACAAGTAGGTCTAAATGCCACTAAGAGATGGATCCATTTTTTGTTTTTTTTCTTAGGAAAGGGGTCTTGCTCTGTCATCGGTTCCCAAGTTCAAATGATCCTCCCACTTTGGCTTTTGGAGTAGCTAAGAATACAAGTATGTGCCGTCGCAGAAACACCCATCTAATGTTTTAAAGTTTTTGTAGAGATGGGGTTTTGCTATGTTTCCCTGGCCTCAAATGACACCTCTTGCCTAAGCTTCTTTAAGTGTTGGGATTACAGGCACAAGCCACCACATCTGGTCAAATATATATTTATTTGGGGAAAAAAATGGTACCCATCTAAATGACAGCCAGTGGGACTTTAAAACTAGCAACATAAAAGGAGGTGTGATATCAATTCTGGATAAACAGGACCAGGTTGTTTGGGGTAGGGGTGGGAGGTCTTGCCATATTAACACTGGAAACCTCAGTAGTCAGGGGACAAGGGTTTGTAGTTTTCTTTCTTTCTTTCAATTTCAGATTAATGTGAGTGTACAAACAATTAGGTTATAATGTCTGCACTTGTTAGGTAGAGTCTCCGTTGTAGTTGTGTCCTGCTCCCAGGAAGTGTGCCATATACCCTTACATTGTGCCCATTAGGTGGGAGCTCACCATGTCCCCTCCCTCCTCCTTTCCCTCCTCTTCCTCCCCCCCAACTTGAATCAAGTTTTTCTCTTGTGTGTGCATGTATTGAATAGTCTACTAGCTTCGTGTTCATATTGAGTGCATCACATACTTGCTTTTCCATTCTCGTGATACTTCATTAAGAAGAATGTGTTTCGGCTCCATCCAGGTTAATACAAAAGATATAAAGTCTCCATCTTTTTATGACTGAACCGTATTCATGGAGTGTATGTGTGTGTACGTATATGTGTATGTGTGTGTGTATATGTCATCGTTTGTTAATCCATTCTTGGGTTGGTGGGCATTTAGGCTGTTTCCACATTTTGGTGATTATAAGTTGAGCTGTGATACACAATCTAGTGTAAATGTTCTTATGATAAAATTATTTTATTCTGGGTAGATGCCTAGTCATGGGATTGCAGGATCAAATGGAAGGTCTAGTCTCAGTTCTTTGAGGATTCTCCATACTTCTTTCCTAAAAGGCTGTATTAGTTTGCAATCCCACCAACAGTGTAAAAGTGTTCCCTTCTCTCCACATCCTCGCCAGCATCTAAAGCTTTGAAACTCTGTGATGTGGGCTATGCTCACTGGGGTGAGGTGATATCTCAGGGTGGTTTTAATTTGCATTTCTTTGATGATTAGTGATGTTGAGCATTTTTTCATGTTTGTTAACCATTCATCTGTCTTCATCAGAGAAGGTTTTACTCGTGTCTTTTGCCCAGTAGTAGACTGTTTGCTCTTTTTTTGTTCATTCATTTAAGTTCTCTGTAGATTATAGTTATCAACCCTTTGTCAGATTTGTAACATTGAAATATCTTTTCTCATTCCGAAGGTTGTCTATTTGCTTAAATTGTCGTGTCCTTAACCGTGCAGAAGCTTTTCGGCTTAATTAAATTCCATTTGCTTATTTTTGTTGTTGTTGCGATTGCCACTAAAGTCTTCTTCATAAAATCTTTCCACAGGCCAACATTCTTAAGAGTTTTCCCCATACTTTCTTCTAGGATTTTTATCATTTCATGTCTTAGATTTAAATCTTTTATCCATCTTTAGTCAATTTTTGTAAATGGTAAAAAGTGCAGGTCCAGTTTCAGTCCTTTACATGTGGTTATCCACTTTACCCAGCACCATTTATTGAATATGGATTCTTTTCCCCAGTGTATGCTTTTGTTTAGTTTATTGAAAATCAGATGGTGATAAGAGTCTGGGTTCATCTCTTGGTTTTCTATTCTGTTCTCTATGTCTGTGTATCTATTTTTGTGCCAATACCATGCTGTTTTGATCACTGTAGACTTGTAATATAACCTGAAGTCTGATAGAGTGATGCCTCGTACTTTGTTTTTATTACTAAGAATTACCTTGGCTATATGGGTTTTTTCTGGTTCCATACAAAATGAAGAACTATTTTTTCTAGTTCTTCAAAGTATGATATTGGTATTTTAATGGGAATTGCATTGAGTCTGCAGATTGCTTTGGTTAGAATAGACATTTTAACAATGTTGATTCTTTCCAGCCAAGAGCATGATATGTTCTCCCATTTGTTCATGTCTTCCGCTCTTTCTTTTCTTCGGGTTTCATGATTCTCTTTGTAGAGATCCTTCGCCTCTTTTGTTACGTGTATTCCTAGGTATTTCATTTTCTTTGAAGCTACTGTGAAGGTAATCTTGTCCTTGATTTGCTTCTCAGCTTGGCGGTTATGGATATATCCAAAGGCTATTGATTTGTGAACACTGATTTTATACCCTGAGACCTTACTGTATTTTTTGATCACTTCCAGTAGTATTGTGGTTGAGTCTCTGGGGTTCTCTAAGTATAAGATCATAACATCAGAAAAGAGCTAGAGTTTGACATCCTCTGCCCCCATTTGGATGCCCTTCATATCCTTAAGCGTTCACATTTTTCTTGTGCACCCCCCAAGGTCTAGCTCAGTATTTTTCAACTTTTCTTATCTCATGGCTAACTCAAACCTATAATAAACTTCCACAGCACACTTAAATTATGTTGATCAAAAGAAAGAAAAAAAGAAGGCTGGGTGAGGTAGCTTATGCCTGTAATCCTAGCATTCTGGGAGGCCACAGCAGGTGGATTGCCTTAGCTCATGAGTTTGAAATCAGCCTGAGCCAGAGCGAGACCTCATCTCTAAAAATAGCCAGGCAGGCTCGGCACCTGTGGCTCAACGGGCTAAGGCGCCAGCCACGTACACCTGAGCTGGCGGGTTTGAATCCAGCCCGGGCCTGCCAAACAACAATGACAGCTACAACCAAAAAATGGCTGGACATTGTGTCGGGCACCTGTAGTCCAAGCTACTTGGGAGGCGGAGGCAGGAGACTCGCTTGAGCCCAGGAATTGGAGGTTGCTGTGAGCTGTGATGCCAGGGCACTCTATCCAGGGTGACAGCTTGAGGCTCTGTCTCAAAAAAAAATAAAAAATAAAAAATAAAAATAGCCAGGCATTGTGGCAGGTGCCTATAGTCTCAGCTTCTTGGGAGGTTGAGGCAAGAAAATCACTTAAGCCCAAAAGTTTGCACTTAAGCCCAAAAGTTTGAGGTTGCCATGAGCTGTGATGCCACAGCACCCTACTGAGGGTGATAAAGTGAGACTCTGTCTCAAAAAAGAAAAAAAAAAGAATATACTTATTGTGCTTTGAACTTCTTTTGAAAATAATTTAATTAATAATCTTTAAAAATTTTCACAGCACACCTAAGATCCTCTTATGGCACCAGTTGAAAATCACTGGTCTAGTTGATAATGGTCATGGGGTTTAGTAGCAAAGAGTAAAACCCACCCATGCCAGTTCAAGAAAGAGATTTGTTGCATGGACACAGAAAAGAGGTATCCAAATCTATTAGAAAGGCTATTAGTCTCTTATCTCTCTGAGACTTCTCACCACAGTCTCCAGGTCTCTGGTTTTCACATTCCTCTCTCTCCTCTTACTCAACTGAATCCCTTCCACTTGCACAAATCCCAGCATGGCCACTAGAACCAAATCTACTCAACCTTTTCGGCCTGACTTTCTTCTTTCCTAATAAAGGATTGAGAGAAAGTGAACACGAGTTGCCAGCCTTGGACCAGATGCCTGCCTTAGTCCAGTCAGCTGACCCTGGGCACATAGAGGACAGTAGTCACATGACACAACCACCACGTGTACACAGGTCCACCCCTTCAGTGTAGAGTCTCCCCCTGCTCACCTTCAGTGTAGGGTCCCCCCCTGTTCACTTCTCTTTCACAGTGATGTTTAACCCAATGCAGAATTCTGACATTCCTAAGATAGAGGGATGCATACTACCTACGAATGCTTCAAAACTCACTTCAGAAGACTTATGTGTCAACTGGAACATCAGTTGGCATCATTAACGCTTTTATCTGAAGCAATTAGTCAGATACCAGGGCATTTCCCTAAACTTAATGGTGGCGTGATATGAATGCCAGGGTTATACAGCTTCTCGTCAGAGTACTTAGTTCTTATAAGTGCCTATGATAAACACCCCACTGTGTCACCAAGCCCAGACCACCCAATAGCCTTTTTCTTTCATTTGCAATACAGTCTCATAATAAAAAGCTAATAGAGTCCTCCAAGCTATAGAAGAGTTTAAGAAAAAACGCGTGATCAATCTACAGTCTTCTCTCAGCTTACACTTTCCCTGACGATTTTTAAAGTCTAGAAAACAATCTAATTAGCTGTGTTATCTATTTTTTGATAATAGGTCCACAGGCCTAACGTTTCCTTTAACTCTGTGGAAATTAAAATTGCCACCAACGAGCTCTGGATTTTGCTACGGTATTAGCTGATTCTCTTGTAAGAGCCCTCATATGTTTTTGCTGTGCAGTTGTGATGAAAACAGTTCTTTTTCATGACAATCAATTCTTTTCTTCCTATGACCATTACTACACAAACACATCAAGATAAAAACAAAATGCCTGGCCCTGGCGATGACCACTTGGAAAGTACAGAATCTAAAGCCCAGAACTGTGTGTGATTTCCACGGGAGCTGCCTCATGTATCTCATCCCGACCTCCTCAGAGTGTGTTCCCTGCTTGGGCAACTTTGCATCTGTTTTTTTTTTTTTTTTTTTTTTTTGTGACAGAGCCTCAAGCTGTCACCCTGGATAGAGTGCTGTGGCATCACAGCTCACAGCAACCTCCAACTCCTGGGCTCAAGCGAGTCTCTTGCCTTTGCCTCCCAAGTAGCTGGGACTACTGGCGCCCGCCACAACTCCCGGCCATTTTTTTTTGGTTGCAGCTGTCATCATTGTTTGGCGGGCCCAGGCTGGATTCGAACCTAACAGCTCAGGTGTACGTGGCTGGCGCCTTAGCTCGTTGAGCCACAGGCGCCAAGCCCAGCAACTTTGCATCTCTTGACTTTCTCTCAGCTTTTGCTCTTCAGCCCTCATGATCAAAGTCCTATCAGCTTCCAGTGCTCTTTCTCAGCTCTTCTTCCTGAAGCCTTCCTTGTTTCCCTAGACAGAAATCCTGCCCTCACCCTTGGTGTCTCAGAGTCCTCCCCTGAGCAGGCTCCCTCCTTCTCAATAAGACCATGAAGCAGAGAAACAGGCCCCAGTCCCATTCCCTCAACAACTGGCTGGTGCACAGTGACACCAATGAAGTTTTTCTATTTTATTTTATTTTATTTTTTGCAGTTTTTGGCTGGGGCTGGGTTTGAACCTGCCACCTCCAGCATAAGGGCCTGGCAACCTACTCCTTTGAGCCACAAGCACTGCCCACCAATTAAGTTTTTAATGAACTGCTGAATGTACCCTTCAGGCTTTATGTCCGTGCCTCAGTCTCCAGATTTGCTCTTTTCCGGTGAAAATGCTCTACTTTGGGGGAGTATTTGAGGCTGCCCAAGTTAGGCTAATCTGGCCATTTCCAAAAGGAAAATATACTTACTCGTTTAGGTCAGAAAATACTCAGTAATTATTATCTCCCTCCTGACTTATTTGTGTACAATTACATTCACCGTCATTAACCAAAGTTTTAGAAAATGTATAATGTTAGCTACTCTTGCAGATATTTTCTCAGGTTGCCCAAATTAAAAATAAACACAAGCTGTAATTCTTTCCAGTCTACAATGTAAATACATATTTCACTCCAGGGATAAATTTGCTTTATTTTCATGTAAATTTAGTAGCAATAAAAGGTAACAGCATGCGGAAATGCTCACTGGCTCCCTTCTTAGGCTTCTGCCTGTATCCCTAACCTTCTCCCCCACCCCAATCCATCAAAACCCAAAAGCTAGGCATCTAAAAAGGCAATTCTTACAGTTTTTAAAAAAAGGAAGTAATATTGCTTCAAACTGAAAAATATGCTACATTTCAATAAAGCAGCACTTATTTTAAGAACAATTTCCTCCGCATTCACATTGGGTAGGCATTCCCTGAAGGGCTCTCACAGCTTTGAAAAACCTAGTTAATCTGAAGGATAATGACCACTTTTACTCACTCCACTGCTGCCCCCTGCTGACAAAGGATGGACACCTTTCCAGGCACTGCCCTCTCCTGAGAAAAGATGGCCGTGTAGACAAAATGAGCCAACTAACTGACCTACTGGGCGCCAGCCCCAGAGACAGGAAGAAAGGGGCCTTTAGGACATGGTACCTGGGAGGTCTTAAGAATGAATAGAGGTGGCAAAATATACAAATATGAAACAACCATAGAACAGAACAAAATTACACGTGAGAGTTATATCTTCAGGTCTGTCCAGACTAGAAGGATTCTGGGAAAGGAGAGACAGAAAGAAAGGAGACACCACACAGGCTAGTGGTTCCCCTTCTTTTCACCACTAAGGAACCCACCTTTTTCAGTGCGGACTTCTTGCTTTCAATAATCTGTTTACATAAGAAAACCAAAGTACCCGGCAAATGTTCACTTAATTACAGCCAGGAGCAAAGAAACATACATAACTGCTTGACTTAGGCAGGTATTTTTAATGGGTAACTCATCCTCTAAGAGGGAAGGTTCTAGAAGCCATGAATCCTAAGATGCTATGTCAATGTGCTTTTCAGAGGGTCTGAGAATTCCCACAAAATATATTTAATGGCAAGGTTCTGTTTGTACCTAGAAAGATTTTCCTCCTGAGAAAAGAATCCTTAACTTTCATTAGATTTTCAAAGAAATTTGTGGCCAATGATAAATCAATGACTAAATAAACAAATACAATCTGTATGTCCAAAGCCATCAGGCAATGGGCTCCTGGTACAGATGAAGAGAAAGAGTGCAGGGAGCATTTCCTGTTTCTATCCAGAGAGGGTAATGTTCAGGTTTAAATGGAAGAAAAACATATCTATCCATTTTTTCCTCTGGAAAAAAAGGGGTGAGGGTTGTACTAACTCTGCCATACTTTAGCACCCCATATCAACCCCCATCAACAATTTAAAATATATATTTTTACAGCAACCATAGCAGGTGACAAGTCTTAACCCTTTACCCTTGGTTGTCCTTGGCAAATAGCTCATCTCTGTTTGTAACACAGGTCTGACAAACAGGAGTTGCTTGTCTGACATGTGCTACTTTATAATCTATAGAAACTGATCAGCTAAAATGCCTGTTGGCACTTACTTTGAGTTCAGCTTCATGGAAAATTAATAATACATAAACAAATACTGGAGAGTATGTGTAAGTTCCCACCCAGCGAATGTGTTCATTGGTGGAGGAAGCACCCCATTCTCCCCATTCTAGAAAGCAGCAGATTTCGTGTCTGGCAGCGCAGGCTCAGGACCAATTACTAACTGCAATCCTGGGCATGCTGTTTAATAGTTCTTGGCCTCAATTTTCTTACCCATACAATGGAGCTCAACAGTTCTCATCAAAAACAGGCTTATTGTGAAGATAGATTAATCAGAAACTGTGAACCACTTAGCAATGTTCCTACTACACAGCAAGTGATAAGCAAGTGTCTGTGGCTGCTGCTGTTCCCATTGCTACCGTCATCATCCTCAAGATTCAGTGAGTGTGCACGTGAAGTGCTTATGACAGCGACAGGCACGTAGGAAACACTAATATATATTATCAACAGCAACCGTCACGGTGAACACCAGCTGAAAGGAAAACATAGGCGTGGAATTTCTATCCTGTTATTTTATTTATTTTTTTTTTATTGGAGTTTTTTGGCCGGGGCCGGGTTTGAACCCACCACCTCCGGTATATGGGGCCGGCGCCCTACTCCTTGAGCCACAGGCACTGCCCTATCCTGTTATTTTAGTCAGACATCATGAAACCTGTTTATTTAAGAAGGAATATGTTTAATGTAAAACATATTACACTACTCTTGCAGAATCATTTGCCTAGAAGTAGTTTTTCTAAACAAAATAACTTTACCAAGTCAATTGCCATCAATTCTCATTATTCACAGTAGTTAATAT
>CAUYRH010113256.1:0-12005 GCA_963574655.1 Perodicticus potto | reverse complement strand
GGCTCAAGCGAGTCTCTTGCCTCTGCCTCCCAAATAGCTAGGACTACAGGCACCCGCCACAACGCCCGGCCATTTTTTGGTTGCAGCCGTCATTGTTGTTTGGCGGGCCTGGGCTGGATTCGAACCCGCCAGCTCAGGTGTACGTGACTGGCGCCTTAGCCACTTGAGCCACAGGCGCCGAGCCGCCAACAAGTGATTTCTTAAAATAAAACGTATGCCCTAGTCCTAAAACTAAAGCAGTTGTGTAACAAAGAATATTCACTTTGTCCATTGAATACTGACAAATTTGGGAAGTAACAAAAAGCTATTTTAGGTACCCTATTCTTAGCTAACTTTCCTTTTCCACTCTTAGCACCATTATGTTTATAGTTTTTTTCCATCCCCTTCTTAAAACCTGCTTTTAAGAACTATATTACATATGACTCCCAGTAAGGTATAATGATTAATAAAAGTTTAAAATGTCATCCCTCCCAGGAATACATGTCACACATTTTACATACCTCTAACTGCTAAGCCCTGTAAGAAGCTCTCACCAGAGAACTTCGGGCAGCCATTGGGAAGTGGCAGGGGTGGCTTCTGAGAAACTGGGTTTTTCTCACCACCATCCATGACATCTCTCAACTGACAGACATCACTCCACAATAAGCTTGGTCCCGGATTTCACACTATACTTGGTTATGTTGTCCCCAAGGAGGAATGTTTCCCAAAACTAGAGTCCTGTGCCACTATTTGAAGAGACTCAGTGCAGATTAGTTATTAGTTTAGGATCTCCTATGTCCTCAGTTTCTTAGGAAATGGATTTTTCCTGTTACTGGGATTTTTCACTTGGAAACAGCTGTGTTTTTTGGGGTTTGGTTTTTGACACAGTTTCACTCTGCTGCCCTGGGTAGAGTACTGTCCTTACAGCTCACAGCAGCCTCAAAATCTTGGACTCATTACAACTCACAGCAACCTCAAAATCTTGGACTTAAGTGATCCTCCTGCCTCAGCCTCCCAAGTAGCCGCAACTATGGGCGCCTGCCACTACTCCTGCCTAATTTTTCTATTTTTAGTAGAGACAGGGCTGCACACTTGTTCAGGCTGGTTTTGAACTCCTGAGCTCAAGCCAGCTCCCTCCTCAGCCTCCCACAGTGCTAGGATTACAGTTATGAGCCATCATACTCTGCTGGAAACAGCTGTTTTAAGGATCCCTCAAATCTGAAGAACAGATTCTGAGGCAAAATCTTTTAGATATGCATTAAAACAGTAGCTGTAGAATGCCCTTCATACATTCACAGAGCTAACATTTTTGAACTCTACAATGTAGCATTCCTAGCACTGTAGAATATTAACAAAGTGAGACCTGCCTCTGCTCTAGGGCAGTTCATAGCTCAGGAAGTGAGGCCTGTAAACACTATAATAAAATGTGATAACAAAAAAAACTACAAAAGAAGTTAGACTAATACACAAGGGGAAGAGAAATAAAAGAGCAGTTAGTTCCCCTGCTAGGATTGAGGGAGGGAGGGAGGGGCGAGGGGACACTTCAGAAAGTTGATGCCAACTCTCTGGGGTTGGGCCTTGTGACATATTAACAACTTCCTCCTCCTCCTCATTTTCTGCTTCTTCTTAATGGACTTTAGTTTTTATAGTTTTGGGCTCACAGTATGAGAGGAAAGAAACTACAGAGACTTTCCCCCTCCCCATACAGGCACTGCCTCCCCCACTATCCCCAAACCAGGACACTGCGTGTGTTGTAACTGATGAACCTACAAGGACACATCATCACCCCAAAGTCCAGAGTTTACCTTAATGTTCACTCTTGGTGCGGTACATCCTGTGGGATTTGACAAATGTATCATGACGAATGGTGTCACTGCCCTAACATTCCTCTGTGCTCTGCCTAAATCCCACTAACCCCTTGACAATTGCTGGTATTAATATTTTTACTGTCTCCATAGTCTTGCCTTTTCCAGAATGTCATATAGTTAGCATCATGCTGTGTGTAGCCTTTTCAGATTGGCTTCTTTCACTTGGCAATATAAATTTAAGTTTCCTCTATGATTTTTCATGACTTAGTAGCTCATTTCTTCTTAGTGGCAACTAATATTCCATTGTCTGGATATACCACAGTTTATTTACCTACTGAAGTACAGCTTTGTTGCTTCTAATTTTGGCAATTACGAAAAAGGTACTGTAAATTTAAAAAAAAAACTTTGTTGAGACATAATTCACTTAGTATTCAATTCACCTATAAAAGTGTAAAATTCACTTGCTTTTAGCTTATTCACAGTGTTGTACATCCATTATCAATTATTGGCACATTTTCATCACTCTAGAAAGAAATCCTATACCACTGAGCCTTTACCCTTCAAAATTTGCACTTCCTTCAGCCCTATGTTATCACTAATCTACTTTCTATCTCTAGAGATTTGTCAGTGCTGGACATTTGATAAAAACAGAATCATACAATATGTTGCCTTTTATGTCTGACCTCCTTCACTTAGCAAGTTTTCAAGGTTCATCAGTGTTGTAGCCTATATCAAATATCATTTCTTTTTATGGCCAAATAATATTTCATTGTATGGATATACCACATTCTGCTTACCCCTCAATTAGTTGCCGAATTTTTGAGTTGTTTCCACTTCTGGCTATTAGGAATAAAGCTGCTGTGAACAATCACAAGATTATTTTTGCGTGGACTTATGTTTTTATTTCTTATTTATACATTTTTGCAATAACTTAAAGTCACACTTTGTTTGAGATTTTCATAACATAACTATATTAGGATCCCTATGAAATGAGGGCTTTGGAGTCTAAATGCATTTTTTCTTTTTTTCTTTTTTTCTTTTTCTTTTTATTTTTTTTTTTGAGACAGAGCCTAAAGCTGTCACCCTGGATAGAGTGCTGTGGCATCACAGCTCACAGCAACCTCCAATTCCTGGGCTCAAGCGAGTCTCTTGCCTCCACCTCCCAAGTAGCTGGGACTACAGGCGCCCGCCACGCCTGGCCATTTTTTGGTTGCAGCCATCATTGTTGTTTGGCAGGCCCGGGCTAGATTCAAACCCGCCAGCTCAGGTGTATGTGGCTGGAGCCTTAGCCCGCTGAGCCACAGGCGCCGAGCCGCAGTTTTTCTTTTTAATCTGTCTGAGTGCATCAATTTGCTCTTCTGCCAACACTCTCAAAATTAGTCCTCGAATCAGCAGGAATAATGTCCATGTATAATGGTTAACATTTAAGAGTAAGCAACATCTTACATTCTCAGGGTTCTATTCTGAGTAAGTTAGAAATGGATGTGGGAAGGGGAAGCACAATCCAGGCAGACAGAACATGAACAAATGTACAACATCTATAAACGTATATGCCTAGTCACACTAAAGCAGAGGGTATGTTTCTAAGGATGAAATTTGCAAAAAATTAGCCTAAAAAAGCAGAAGAGGGCCCAACTGTGAAAACTCTGAATGACAGTTTAAGAAGCCTGACTTCCTGATAGCTTGAGGCTCTGTCTCAAAAAAAAAGAGAAGCTTGACTTCCATACTGAGGGGAAAGAGAAGCCAAGGTCTTCTTAGCCAGAAGAGTACACCCTGTGATTTAGAAAGATGACTGGCAAAGAGAAGCTGGAGCGCATTCGTTCATGGGGAAACACACAAATTAATCACTGTATTACACAGGAACTCTTTCTCCTGCCAGATGAATTCTGGTTTAAGCCCAATTTTTAACATAGTGGCTTGTATTTCCCGACAATACAGGAGTAGATCCAGCTTCTCACTTGTCATCCTTTTTGCTGCTTTCTCAGCATTCACTCATTCTCAGGCCATGTCTCCTGGTCCAAGATGGCTTCTAGCCATGAAATAAGAAAAATAATTGTCCCAGTATTCCCAACATTACCAAGTAAAGTCCTAACATTCGGGTATATGGAACCAGCTTAAGTCATAAGAACGCTCCTGAAATAATCACTGGTAACCAGAAAATACTATTAAGCTACTCGAAGTGTGATCCACGGACCAGTGCCTGTCCACACCTTTTTGTTACCATCTTGGTAAGTACAGAAATTGAGAATGTTAGACATGTTTATTGTGGGGTGGCACCTATGGCTCAAGGAGTAGGGCATTGGCCCCATATAAAGGAGGTAGCAGGTTCGAACCCGGCCCCAGCCAAAAACTGCAACAAAAATAAATAAATACATAAATAAATAAAAGAAAAAGACTATGTCCATGGTTCATTTACAAAAAAAAAAAAAAAAAAAAAAGGGCAGCACCTGTGGCTCAATGAGTAGGGTGCCCATATACCGAGGGTGGTGGGTTCAAACCCAGCCCTGGCCGAACTGCAAAACAAAACAAAAAAATAGCCAGGCATTGTGGCGGGCACCTGTAGTCCCAGCTACTCCAGAGGCTGAGGCAAGAGAATCGCATAAGCCCAGGAGTTGGAGGTTGCTGTGAGCTGTGACGCCATCTCTACTGAGAGCAATAAAGTGAGACTCTGTCTCTACAAAAAAAAAAAAAAAACGAAAAGAAAAGAAAGAAATTTTTATTGTGGCTCGGTGCCCATAGCACAGTGGTTACGGTGCCAGCCACATACACCAAGAGTAGTGGGTTCAAACCTGGCCCAGGCTAGCTAAACAATGACAACTGCAACCAAAAAATAGCCAGGCATTGTGGCGGGCACCTGTAGTCCCAGCTACTTGGGAGGCTGAGGCAAGAGAATTGCTTAAGCCCAAGAGTTTGAGATGGCTGTGAGCTGTGATGCCACAGCACTCTACCAAGGGCAACATAATGAGACTCTGTCTCAACAACAACGACAAAAAATGTTTATTGTAACTTAATAGAGTAATTGAATCTATAAGAAAAAATTGAGGCTTTTTTTTTTTAATTCCTAGCCTATTGTAGGGAAATGAGGACAGGAGAGCCAATCCAATTCACCCAGCAGAATGCCCAAAAGACTCAGGATAAGCCTTTGGCACTAAGAGGTGTGAAGAGAATTTAAGAAATTAAGAACCTGCTGAAGTTTTGTGTAATATGCAACCAGCACACACTACCGTGAAGCTCACAGCCATCACTCACATGCTCAGAGTCCTCAGTCTAACTTTCTTAATAAGAACCAACAATCAGGCTTGACACCCGTAGCTCAGTAAGTAGCGTGCCGGCACATACACTGAGACTGGCAGATTTGAGCCCGGCCCAGGCCTGCTAAACAACAATGACAACAGCAACCAAATAATAGCCGGGCATTGTGGTGGGCGTCTGTAGTCCTAGCTACTCAGGAGGCTGAGACAAGAGAATCCCTTAAGTCCAAGAGTTTGAGGTTTATGTGAGCTATGACGCCACGGCACTCTACAGAGGGTAACATAATAAGACTCTGTCTCAAAAAAAACCCCAACAATCAAAGGCTTTCAGCCATCCAAGGAAAGCTTCCGGCATGCCGGAGACAGACCTAACACAAAAAGGCAATTAGGAGGAAACACTGCATGGGAAGAAAAAAAATTAGCAAAAATCACTAACATCTGGGTGGTGCCTGTAGCTCAATGAGTTGGGTTCCAGCCGTATACACTGAGTCTGGCAGGTTAGAACCCAGCCCAGGCCAGCTGAAACAATGACAACTGCAACAACAACAACAAAAAAATAGCTAGGTGTTGTGGCAGGCACCTGTAGTCTCAGCTACTTGGGAGTCTGAGGCAAGAGAATCGCTTAAGCCCAAGAGTTTGAGGTTGCTGTGAGCTTTGACACCAAGCACTCTATCGAGGGCAATATAGTAAGACTCTGTCTCAAAAAAAAAATCACTAACATCTTAAAAAGGGAAGACACTGCACCCCCCAAAACAAGAACAGTTACACAAAGAGGGAACACTGAGAAACTAGATCTCTTAAGTATTAAAAATAAGAAAACATACCTAACAAACACAAACAAAGTAACCTAATTGTGGTACCTTATATTAATCTGAAATAAAAAATTAAAATAATAAAATTAAATTAATAAAATAGGAAAACAGAAATTAAAACCTCAGTATCAGGATTGGAAGAGAAAGATAAGGGAAATATCCAGAAAGTAGGACAAGAAAAACAAAGATTGAAAAAAGGAGAAAAAGGCTCGGTGCCTGTGGCTCAATGGGCTAAGGCGCCAGCCACGTACACCTGAGCTGGCAGGTTCAAATCCAGCCTGGGCCCACCAAACAACAATGACGGCTGCAACCAAAAAATGCCCGGGCGTTGTGGCGGGCGGGCACCTGTAGTCCCAGCTACCTGGGAGGCAGAGGCAAGAGACTCGCTTGAGCCCAGGAATTGGAAGTTGCTGTGAGCTGTGATGCCACAGCACTCTATCCAGGGTGACAGCTTGAGGCTCTGTCTCAAAAAAAAAAAAAAAAAGAAAAGAAAAAAGGAGAAAAAAGTATAAGAAAATGACAGTACGAGATCAGAAGATCGGACATCTGAATAACTGAAAGGCCAAAAGAGAAAAGAAGGAAAATGAAATAGTCAAGGTCATAAGAACACCCCTTAAAATGAGAACACCTCTAGAACTGAAAGATGTAAATTTACAAATAAGGGCCCAATGATAGCATAATAGATTAAAAACAATACTAGAAACAAAGAGAAAATCTTGGGGTCAGAGGGTGGGGTGGTTAAAGATCACAGACAAAAGATCAAGAATCATAACATTTTCAGACTGCCAAAATTCTAAAGGTGAACTATTTCCAACTGGTATTTCTATATTTGGCTGAATTACCCAACATATGAGGATCTCAAAATGTAGCCATTGGTGACCTTTCCTCTTTTGGCCATAAATGAGGAACTAAACTAAGATAGAGAAAGACATAGAACCCAGAGAAAATGAACAGGTCGGGCGTGGTGGCTCATGCCTGTGATCCTAGCACTCTGGGAGGCTGAGGTGGGTGGATCGCTTGAGCTCATGAGTTCAAGACCAACCTGAGCAAAAGTGGGACCCATCTCTACTAAAATTAGAAAAACTAAGGCAAGAGGATTGCTTGAGCCCAAGAGTTAGAGGTTGCTGTGAGCCACAGCACTCTACCCAGGGTGACAGCTTGAGACTCTGTCTCAAAAAAAGGATGGACATAGAAAGAATCCCAGCAGACGGAGGAGGAGCTCTCCAGCGTCAGCTGGGCACCCAGAGCAGTACCATCTGCCCGGCCCTTCTCAGGAAGTGTAATCATTACAACACCTGCTGTGGCTGAAGAGCAAGATCCCAACTGGCAGAGAGGGGGGAAGCTGAACAAATAACAAGAATCAAAAAACTAAACAAATTAAAAACCAATGTCTGGCTCCAGGAAAACAAAATGTTGTGCAAGAAAACAGTCACAGTGTAGTGTCCTGTCCATAATATTTCCATACTGATAACAACGTAAATGCTAAATAATGCTTCACTAATTAGCTATAACTAAGTACTCTGGGAGAAAGAGGGGATGGGAGATAAGCGAGAAGGGGAAGGAAGAGCGAAATCTTCATATAAAGCCTAAAAGAGTGAGGTGTGGCAATGTAACTATATTACTTAGAGACCTGGAGGTGAATACCAATATAATGCCCTGGAGAGGTGAAACTGGCTGTCCCTGGAGAGGGGAAATGGTGGGGGAGAAGGTTTCACAACAAACTTTGTAAGAACTATTTGACTTTTTAAACTATGTGTATGAATACTTGGATAAAACTACAAAGAAAAAGACAAGATGTCTCCTATACGTATATAAGTACAGAAAACTACTGATTCTCTGGGTTGTTACAGATAACCTTTTCTTTGTATTTTTACGTATAAATAAATAAAATAAAATTACCTTTTAAATGGCTTAATTAGTATTATGGAAAAAAAATATGACAGGGCGGCGCCTGTGGCACAGTCAGTAAGGCGCTGGCCCCATATACTGAGGTTGGCAGGTTCAAACCCAGCCCTGGCCGAACTACAACAACAACAAAAATATGACAACAAGATCGAAAGTGTCAATAATGTTCTCAGTGATGACCCAGCATGCTTGACAGGTCCCAGACTGCTTGGGGGTCTCGCAAATGGAATTACAGTTTGCCCCCACCTGCTCTATCCTCTCTGTGCAGGACTGAGGCTCGGTAGGTCCTCAGCATTGAGCTATTTAATCCTGCCTAGGTCAATGTTGTACCACCCCCACCCCCATCTCACCAGCTGCTTCAGGATTCTTTTGAAAGTCGTAAAGTCATCAGGCACATGGTGGGCCCTCAATCAAAGAAGTCCACCTCATCATGCCCCAATACAGCAAATGCTCATGTATTAAAACAGGGAGCACAGGAATGACAACAGGAGGACTGGAACATCAAACAGCTGAGTCCTCTATCAGCCTACCAGTCCTGGCTCAATCTGAGAAGCCCACCCACCCTAGACTGAAAACTGGATTGGCCTCCAGGAGCAGGAAGCAAGGTGTGGGGTGAGGTGGGGAGGGAGCACATCAAAGCTGCTTCTAGTTATCTGTCTGTCTCTGTCTGTCCCCTACAAACATGCCCCTAGTCACCTGGCCAGAGCCTGTGAATCTCCCAGTTGCCCAAAGGGACAAACCCTCTGAATCTCCTACTTGCTCCAAGGGACAAATTCTCGGCTTCCTACTCCCACAAACCTACTATACACACCCACACAGGCTGGGGTCGTCTGAGCCACTTCCTTTCCTTTATTCACAGGACTTGTTGCAAATCAAAGCTTTCAGGGGATAGCCTTACCCAAATAGACCCACAGGGAACTGTCAGTTTCTAAGAGCTGTAAAATCCTTCCAGCTGCCAAGGGCAGCTTGACCTGGTTCCTGGCAGGTGGCACAGCTCTGCCCCCTGCTGCTCCACAGTGGAGCTGCAAGACAGGTGACCTCGGCCAAGCTGTGAAGTCTTTTTGGACTCCATCAAGGCAGCAGCAAGCTCCAGGCATTTATTTTTTTTAAGTCCTTTCATAAGTTGGGTTCTCTGCAGGGTTCTCTTTTCCTTTGCTATGGATTGAATTGTATCCCCTGTAAAATTCGTATGTTAAAGTTCTAATCTCCAGTAACTCTGAATGTGACTGTATTTAGAGATACAGTTGTTACAGACGTAATGAAGACAAGGTCATACTGAAGCACAGTAGGCCCTAATCCAATATGACTGGTGTAAAAAAGAGAGATTGGGCAAGACATGCACACAGAGAACATGAAGGCAGAGACCAGGGTGATGTATATACAAGCCAAGGGGTGCCAAATATTGCCAGCAACCACAAGGAGCTGGAGGGGGTGTCTAGGACACTCTTCCTCATTCATGGCCCTCAGAAGGAACCAGCTCTGCCCATACCTTGATCTTGGACTTCTGGCCTCCAGAACTGAGACAATAAATTCTGTTTGTTAAGCCACTCGGTTTCTGGTACTCTATTATAGCAGTTGATTATTACCAAACTAATACAGCCCTTGTCCAGGGCTTTTTTCTAGGACCACTGCGAGTGGTTTGTAAGCTATTCTCAGCATGCACGTCATAAATTTTAAAGATTCTTCAAAATCTTTGCCAAAAAATTGCAATGAAATGAAAAACACATTGGATCCTAAGATACCAATGTTCTAGACCCCGCCTATCCACGGAGGAGCTGTGTGACTTGCAGCAAATCCTAACCTCTGAACATCATTTATAAAATGAAAGATCTGTACTTGATGCCCTCTAAATTATTTTCCAGTGTCAACTACATTTGTCCATATGTTGGGGTCAATCCTGCCTAGGGAAATGCGATCTGAAATATACATGCACACCCTCAACAGCCTCAAGCCCACCAAAGCAGAGAATATTTTGAAAAAAAAAATCCTCATGGCTACCCAAGAGCTCACTAATGACCTTAGAAGGTACAGGCAATCCCCAGGTTATAAATGAGATTAGTTCTGGGGGTTTGTTCTGATGTTGAATTTGTAATTTGAAACAGATGTATTTACCTATCACCTGTAATATTGGCTATTTGTTAGTTTAAGTCATACATCATTTCGATGTTTGTAACTTGGAGACTCACTGTAATAGCCTCTGTTAATATAAATCAGATGTTTGTAATTCAGGGACTGCCTGTACTAATGGGGCACGTACAGCAGGGCTAATGCCTACCCCTGGTGGCATGATCACCTGAAACCCTGTGATTGAGCTTCCCGTGTTTTGTTTACATTATAATGGAGATGACATTGTCAGGCTAATGTGGCCTGACTCATCCTGCCTGCATTTCTTAGAATATAGGTGTCTTTCTCTTAGGAGCCTGAGTAGAACCACTAGTAATAAGAAATCAACAAACTAAAGAGAGTTGTTCAGCTAACTCTGGTCTGAGTCTACAGGACTAAGGCCCAGCTCCTATAGCATAGGAATGCTAAAAGATGTCCACCCTGGAGTCTCTCAGGAACATCAAACTTTGACCCAAACCTATGTAGTTTGCCACTGCTGTCTTCTGATGGAAAGCGAAGATTGAATATATTTCTTAAAAAGGAAATTGAGACTCAAAATAGTGCTCTTTCTTCCTCTCCCATTGCCCAAGTTTTCCAATGAGTCCTGACCTCCCCATATAGCAGCACAGTCCAGGTCACACCATCACTTGCACAGGGGAACTAGAAGTACGCTCGAGACTTGCGCTCATATAGACAACACTGCTTTCTAAGGGAGCAATCAAATCAATCAACAAAAATACAATACACATGATGTTAAGAAAGTAAAAACAGAATGAAAAAGAAACACACCAACAAACAAAGGCAGGGACATAAAGTGGAGCCAGAAAAGAGGCAAAAATAAAAATACATGCCTGAGAGTCCTAATCTTCACACAGACCAGAAAGATTTTTTTTTATTTTTTTTTTTTGAGACAGTCTTACTCTGTTGTCCTGGGGTTGAGTCCCCTGACGTCACAGCTCACAGAAACCTCAGTCTCTTGGACTCAGAAGATCCCCATGCCTCTCCTTCCTCCAAGTAGCTAGGACTACAGTCACCCACCGCAATGCATGGCTAATTTTTTTTCTATTTTTGGTAGAGACAGGGGTCTTACTCTTGCTTGGGCTGGTCTCAAACTCTTAAGCTGAAGCAATCCACCCACCTTGGCCTCCCAAGAATGCTAGGATTACAGGAATGAGCCACTGCACCTGGCCGACCAGAAAGATTTTTTCAGAGAATTCTCAACAAACTAAAGCCCTGAGGGAAGAGTCATCATTGGAGATTATGGTCATTGGGGTTTTCAAAGATGGGGTTAAATTCCCATCTTTAAAATTACAGATCAGTTGACTTGATGTTGATGCTAAGTAAAATTCTGTAAAGTCTATTGCATTCTAGATGATCTAGTAGAATCTACCAAATTCTAGAGTATTTACTGGCAATTTTGCCCTTTTTTACTGAACCAGTTGCAGTCCTTATTGAAGTGATATATTTAAAGTTATTTTGCGGGTGGCGCCTGTGGCTCAGCGAATAGGGTGCCAGCCCCATATACCGAAGGTGGCGGCTTCAAACCCGGCCTCTGCTGAACTGCAAAAAAACAGAAAACTAGCCAGGCGTTGTGGTGGGCGCCTGAAGTCCCATCTACTTGGGAGGCGGAGGCAAGAGAATTGCCTAAGCCCAGGAACTGGAGGTTGCTGTGAGCTGTGTGATGCCACGGCACTTTACCGAGGGCGATAAAGTGAGACTCTGTCTCTACAAAATAAAAAAAGAAAGAAAGAAAAGTTATTTTGCAGGGGGACCTCCAATGCCCACCAGAGGCTCCAATAGCCAAAAAGGCTGGACAACTGCTGAGGACACCTGTGCCTTGGTATCTCCTTCACTTTACACTTAGGACTAAAGGTGGAACCCCTATTTCCTATGCCTAGGTCAATTTCTTGTGAATTTCCTAGGCCTCAATTCCATGAATGGACTGTATCCATTCATTGATACACTCATTCACCTTGCCCCCGGCAGAAGGGACTGTATACATTCTCGTTTCCTGGCCAAGGAACCCATACACCTATATATACCCTGAGGCTAAAGCCCTAAAGGAGGAGACGGGGAAAAACCGGGAGAGGAACGAAGAGAGCTTCTCTCTCCCCACTTGAATTCTCTCCCTTTACCAGGAGTTTTAG